>UYYA01000461.1:0-55084 GCA_900624975.1 Angiostrongylus costaricensis
CTATCGATCTTTGCCACAGCAATCACCCGTCAGCGGGATTGATCTGGAACGCCCAAATCGGCATAGAACCCCGTTAAGCTGCGGGCAGATCAATCCCGCTGACGGGTGATTGCTGTGGCAAAGATCGATAGCAATAGCTGAGAGACAGGCGAAACAAAGGACCCGCATGGTGTGGTGGTGAACGCGCTACTTCCCGGAAAGGACAATAGCGCGTTCGTTCCCCACCATAGACGCCTGCGGTCCAGAGTTTTGCAAATATCTGAGCAACGTTGTGGTTGTATAACATATATTATTAAATGGTTACATTATTTAAATGATATATGCTATGTATATAACATATTATTACAACATTGTCATAGATATTGTCCTATCCTTGCGCATTATTATAATATTTTTTACTATTATTTTATTTTATATAACCCGTCTTCACGTCTACAGTGCAGATCCCAGCACGTCTCACATTCGATTCGTTTCCTCCAATCCCTTATCCACGAAGACCTTCCAACTTTTACGTGTGGCTTCGGTTGCTGCTTGAAGATTTTCCATTTAATCTTGAATGTCGTAGAATGCTGGTCGAGTCGACTCTTTCTGAAGTCCTGAGATTGCCGAGCTAAAGCGTTCCCAATTGGATTGCAAATAGTGATTTTTTCCATACAAGTCTGTTACCAGTTTTTCGACCCTGGGGGTATGAGAAACTTGGTTGGTCCAGAGCGGAATCGAACTAGCACCATGCTCGTGATGACGTACATCGCTGCAACTGTGCTATCCGCTTCCTCATTACTACATTATATGTTGTAAATCACTGTGTGTTGTTATATAATATTGTCATAATATTATTTTTTCATACTGCTCTGCTACACTATTCTATTGCGTTCTTACATTGTGTATTACCATATTATATTGCAGTATATATTACAATTTCATTAGACTTAACAATACATTACCATGCACATTATTATTTTTATGCTATCGTGCCCTATTCCGTACGTTCTTATGTTTTTCTTGTGTAACATCATCCCTAAACAATTCATAAAATCTCTTAGTTAGGTGCACCGATTCTCCACATCTCTAGTTTCTTCGTTGTCACTCTCGGTGAGAAGAGGATGCAGCCCGATGCCGAAGTCGCTGTCAGCTAGGACGGCTGAACTCCGTAATAATGGATTTTTGACAATCAGGACTAGTCATAAACGGCGAACAAGAAAAGCCATTAATAACTGAGAAAATCGATGGCAGGAAGATAGAGGTAAGTGAGAAGCAGCAAAAGAGAATGGAAAAAAAGATGAAGTGGTCAACGAAACATACAATTGTGATAACTTCACAATATGGAACGTTATATACAAGGGAAGAGTCTAATCTTCCAGATTATTTCTTAGAATTTACAGAACAATTACTTTGCTTCCTCTGATATATAGAAAACTGCGGTAATTCGTCAAAGCAGAAAACTCTGCACTCCTTGATCCATTTTTACTTCCAATTCATATATACTCCAAGGCAGTCACCCCTCAAACACGTACGTCTCATCTCACAATGAGCTCTATGGATTGGAGAACGAACACGCGCTGTTGTCCTTACCGGGGAGCAGCGCACCATCCGGGTGACCCGGATGGTGTAGTGGTGATTGGAAGTAAAAATGGATCAAGGAGTGCAGAGTTTTCTGCTTTGACGAATTACCGCAGTTTACCGTATTACCGTATTACCGAATTACCGTATAGAATTATCTAAAAACAAAACGCAAATTTTCCTTTTGTTATTTGACAGCGATAAATATTGTGCTTTTTGCGAAAATTATTTATTTAAATAAACTTGAAATAAGTCTTAGATTGCACCTTAGAAAAGTAGCTGAAATCATTTGGAGTAGTGGAGTAAGGTCTGCTCTACAAGTTCGTAGAGTTAGAAGCTCCGTCAGTCTTCTAGCTATCGAAAATTGTTGGGAGCTCGTAAATAAAGTCATCATCGCTTATTTAGTGATACAACTTTGATCTTCTGCCATCAATTCTGCGTTTTTCCGCTTCTAATTGTTATGACGGGTCATGGGTTTTGTATGAGGTGGGCGAATGTTTGGAATGGCGAAATGCATTCAAAATAATTTGCGAAATCTCCCCAAATTCTGGCAGCAATGTGTTTGTCAGCCGAAGTATGGCATATGACATCTTCATTCTATTTATTGTTAATTAAATTAACAAAGAATCCTGAGACCCACCTATAACCGATGGTCATTTCGTGAGCTGAGTCATCTTTAACGAACATCAGACCAACGTTCAGAACTCGACAAGACGCGTAGAAGAAAAACTGTGACAGGTATTAAAAGATCTTTGCTTGAAAGCTTTACCACGAACATCAGATCAACTATGTTGATTATTTGCAATTTTTATGAAGCTTTTCTAGCATTTGACTCGTTTCCTCCTATTCATTTTCTACGAATTTCTTTGAATTTTCGTGGGGGTCAACCCGGTGCTCCAGTTGGTTATTCCTGAAGATCTGTGGTAGTTTAAGATATGATATGGCGTTCTTTAGTTCACGGAATGGGAAGAGGTTTAGCAAATACATTCGGTAGCAGTTTCTCACCCCTGAAGAGGTGGAAGGCTTGGTTGAATTAGTGCTGTGTCGAACAAAGGTTTTGCGTCTCTCACGGCCCTCTATTTAATGACATTATCTAGCCATGAAATTGTTATAAAGGCAAAAATTCATAATGGGTTCGAATAAAAGACAAGACGCTCTAGAGAAATGCCTTCTTTGGGAAAGGAGTGTCTAATCTAAAAAATACTAATCAAATCACTGTCATATTAATAGTACAAGGAGCGAAAAATAATGGTTTCATGGCCACTCAACGACTTGCAAAAGGCATTTCTATGGTTGAAAAAGGCTACGCTCTCCAAGCACAGGCATGTTAGAAAAGCTTCAAATTAGAAAAGCATCTATTCAATAGTGAAAATGAGTTCGCTCGAGAACAAGACGTCTTTTCTATTCAGCCCTTTGCTCTTGAGTGTGCTTCGTGACTATTTACTAAGTAGTCCTACATTTTCAGCTGTCAAATTTTTCTACATAAGACAAATAAACTTACCGTAACCAGCCCAAGTGTTATATTCAAGCGCATTGCAAGTGTTGACTTAACAGGATTGACAGAGCAAACAAAAACTGTCAACTATAACAGAAGCCATTCTCAAGACTTTATTGCTTTTGTGAGGATTCAACATCCATTCAAAATATGACAAAAAGAATCACCTGTTGTCTGGAATGCCGCAAATTACTGAGTGAACGGAGTGAAGAACAGTGTTTCTTCTAGTAGTCCTCATAGCCATCAAGACCCTTTGTGGACATCGTTCGCTTGAGAAAGACACACTTTGGAGTATATAACGTCTATGATGTTCTCGAAATCGATTTACATAAAAGCAGATTTTCGGCATATCTATAACAAAAAGGGATTGCAAGATAAAAGTTGTAAAAAAAATTTTGAACCAACTTGCACGCAACTCGAGGCCAAACGATAGCAGGCTTCTGTGTGAAATGACTAGAGGGTTACAATCACTAAATGTAGAACCTCGACAGTAAATTGAACGGCTAAATCGGCAGGTATCGACAAGGTCAGGGTGGCTTTGCAGTGACATGAAGCTCATTATCTGATTTCACCCTTCTCTCAAAGAAAATAGTGGGTGGTGGCATTTGATCTGTGTCTAAACACCACGACTCATGGCGCAGAAACGTGCTCGTATAATGTCAAGATGCTCAGATGAGAGAAATCTCCAGTGAGGTAGAACAACATACCAGAATAAACAGAACAAATCAGGAAAAAGAAGGAAGAATGCGCAGGAGTAGTTAATAAGAAATTTGTTCAAAAGGGTTATGGTGGAGAAAGTCTACGGAAACTTTGAGCGTGTGCATTTCGTGGGAATGAGAACATTCACATGATACAAACTCGCATGCAATATTCCTATGCTGGTATGGCCGCTTCTTTTCAACAGTGAAATGTTTCAAAGTCTACATTGCTCGAAACTCGTCATGACTATTCAACAACCAATTTCTTCATTTATTTTTGTTATTACGTTTTATTTTTACTTTTTTCTTTAACAAGCTAGCACAACCTGGTTGTTGTGTAACTTTTATTCGTCTGACGTTTCGGCTTTTTCGTTTTTCTAAGAGCGGATGATCCGAGTCGATGTCCACAGCCGTTGTTCTTCTCGAGCGGTGCTCCACGATGTAGTAAAATAACCTCTTTCTTTGGGAAATATCGTATTGGCAAAAGGTAGTAAAAGAAGCCAGGAAAATATAAGTGTGTAGGCCTGATTGAGGACTGAGAACTTGGTCAACTGAATTAGCATTTAGTTTATTCGACGTTTGAATAAAAATCGCATGCAAATAGATTTTCATTTTAAAATAAACACCTATTAGCTAGTAGAGCAGCCGCGAATAAAGTACTGACAACTTCAATGAGCCCTGTTACTGTGTGGATGTGGTCCATCGCACTAAATTCATTTCGAAAAAACTGCTTGCACACACGGCTACCCATCGTGCAGTGTTCTATCAATCTTTTGCACAAGCACAAAGCAAAAATCTTTTGTCAAAAAGCACAAAAGCAAATTAGTGTAGGTTTTTGGCATGCATAGTCTTTCAGCGATTTATAGGGAAAGAGTGATCTTTTAGGAACGCCTTTCATTCTTGGCTCCAATTAAGAACACGAAGAAGTGGTTTCCCTAAAATAGAGTTGCATTGAATGAAAAAAGAATGGAAACAGAACGTTTTCCGTTGCTTTCCATTCTACTGGCCGTGTTTACGGTGTCACCGAACAGACAGTATCGAGGCATCGTAAGTCCCACGACTCCTGTTACAACGGAGCCTGAAAATAAGAGGTTATGCATGGCCACATTATAAACCACTGTACACTTTTAAGAAAGTTCTTCAATTTAGCCCGTTTATCTATGTTCTACCTATGTCTATATCTATTCTATGTATTAGATCTATTCAAAAATAATATTCGACTTGTGATTTCAATTTTCTTTAGTTCGTTTTACCAACAGCTTTCCTCTCTAATGTTAAACTACTCTATAAAGTTACAAAGCTCCTTTTATGAGCTTTTATTCTATTTACTCGAATTAAAATATAAAAGGTGTTTTTTGATAGACTTTAAGGTTTCGAGTCTCCGATTTTAAAAGAGAAATTTTGACAGGTGTACTCCTACGATTTGAAAGTCGGTGTAGTGCTGCCAAAGGACTCGAAATCAACAAAACATAGGGCCTAGAATATTTTATTGGACGTGCAGTGCAAGATTCGTTTGGAAAACTCTGTCTGGATGAACTCGAAGTTGAAGGTGAGGAAGCTTGCGAACAGCATTCTACTACTTATGATGATAAAATGAAGGCTTCCTTTTAAGCAATAAAAGCGAGCACAAGTTCTCAAGAACTTAAACAGGGGCTTCGTGTTAACATATCAATCGTTTTGAGACAATTAGAAAAGATCAGAATGTCGAAGAAGCTCGATGTTTGAGTACACACGAATTGAATACCCGTAAAAACGCCATTTGAGGCACCGACCGTTTTTTCCTGCACTACCAGAGTGGCGCATTTTTCTACCGCATTCTGACATACAAAAGAAAAGAGTGGATTCTACGAAATTCGGTTCAGCGGTTGGACGAAGACGAATCTCTGCAGCATTTCCTGAAGCAGGAATTGGACTAAAAGAGGTTATGTCGACAGATTGATCGTTTACAGATGGTTTAACCCAGAACTACCGTAAACTGGGATTTATTCAATTCATTAGTCGGCTGTTCGGAAGGTGCCGTTGTAGATAACATCGACGAAGAATACGATCTGCTCATTCGACATCTTCATGCAAGCGCAATGAAAACTCTGAGTTCGAAAGTCATCAAAAGAGGTCTGACACCAGAAACACTCGAGCTGATACACCAGCGTGGAATAGCATAAGCTCCAGCTGCAGGCAACCGCAAGCTAACGTCCGAACTTTCAAAACAATGCAGACAGGCGATACAAGATCTTAAAGAGAAAAGGGCAGCAGTAATGGTCGAAGGAGCAGAGGCTGGGCAGAGTATTCGCAAAGCCCACCGAAGCTTCGGCAGTTGCAAGACCATGAAGATTGCATTCGGACGCCAGGCGGAATAGTTACAGCGTCCAGAAAGGTAATAGAAAGAAAAATTTACGAATACTACTCAGATCTCTTCGATAGCTACGTTCACCTTCTGTTATATGAAGTAAAGGAGGACGGACATGTTGTACCACTAGTTCTCCCTTCTGAAATCCAACACGCCACTTCGTCGGTTAAAAATCGAATAGCATCAGGTCCGGACAGGATAAGAGCAGAACACCTGAAAAACCTTCGGCCAATCCTCGTAAACACACTGGCTCGGCTCTTTATACGTTAACTGTTTAAATGCAAGGTCCCTTTTCATTGGAAAACCAGCATGACGCTGTTTTTGTTCAAGAGGGTTAACCTACACTATATCGCTAACTATCGCCCAATCTGCTTGCTGTCTGTCGTCTACAAACTTTTCACTCTAGTCATCCTAAACAGGATTGACAGAACACTGAACGAAGAATAGCCATGTGAGCAAGCACGTTTTCGAAAAGAATTTAGTACGATGGACGACATCCACACGATAAGAAGACTCATAGAAGTATCGGCAGAGTACAAAAGACCGCTCTGTGTTTCCAGAAGGCCTTTGATTCAATTGAGATAGAAGCATTCTTGGAAGCCTTTGATAGTCAAGGAGTCCCTACTCAATACATAAAGACTTTCGTGAGCTGTGCAAAAATTTGGCAACCAAGATATCGCAATTCTACAACGATATTAACATTGACGTCAAAAGAGGAGCTAGGCAAGGTGATACCATCTCGCCAAAATTATTTACCGCCACCCTCCAGAACGTCATGCGAACATTGGAATAGGATAATATGGCAGTGAAAATCGATGGCCAGCAGTTACATTATCTTCGCTTTGCTGATAACATCGTTTTTATAACACCAAGCATTAGCCAAGCAGAACATATGCTTGCCGACTTTGATAGAGCCTGTGGACAGTTTCATCTTCATCTAAATCTCACAAAAACGATGTTCATAACGAACGGATTGGTTTCCAGTGCCCCATTCACGCTCAATGGAAAGAATACCTCCGAATGCTCCAGCTATATCTATTTAGGTGGGAAATCAACATGTTGAAAGACTTAGTTCCAGAGTTGAGCAGAAGGAATCGAGCGTCATGGGGAGCTTTCAAGAACATTGAGGATGTAGTGAGGAAAACAAAGAACACCCGACTCCGTGCCCACCTTTTCGACTCAACTGTGCTTCCGGCCCTAACGTATGCGTCAGAAACCTGGTCGCTGCTTAAGTATGATGAAAGATCACTAACCGTAACTAAACGTTCAGTCGAAAGGACGATGCTAGGCGTACCCGTTTTACACAAGTAAGGGAAGGAATACGAGGTTCCGACCTGCGTCGACGATCAGAAAACAGAAATGTCGTTCTGTACGCCAAGCAGTCGAGGATAAGTTGGGCCGGACACGTACTCCCTATGAATGACAACCGATGGACAAGAGCCATTAGTGACTGGATTCCTCGAGAAATGCAACGTACTGCAGGAAGACCACTGACCCGATGGTCACAGTTCTTCACGAAGAGCCCAGAAAAAAGATGTGATGGTCGACGAGTCCCTAAAGCGATCAGAACCCACTGGGCCACTCTTGCACGCGACAGGGAAAGATGGAATTTTTGCTGGGGTCCGCTCGAGTCACTTGAAGATTAACCGGACCACAGGTCAGGTGGTAAAGATGCTGGACCAGCTGCGGTATTTTGTAGAGTGCACTATACAAACATATCTAACGTTATTTACGTAGATTTCTTAGATCACCTTTCTTTGATATGAGAGCGTCTGAGATTTTTTCCTTCGAAGGTGAATTTTGTGTTGCCAGAAGTACATGTAATTTGTTGCCCCTAGCTC
Source organism: Angiostrongylus costaricensis (assembly GCA_900624975.1). Taxonomy (NCBI): domain Eukaryota; kingdom Metazoa; phylum Nematoda; class Chromadorea; order Rhabditida; family Metastrongylidae; genus Angiostrongylus; species Angiostrongylus costaricensis. Next base: position 7,942 of record UYYA01000461.1, read on the forward strand.
GGGAAAAGCCGGTAGAGATAATTTCGAAACCTGGAGCTATGCCTCTTTTCATGCTATCTATCGCAGGTCAAAGAGAAGAAGTTTACATGATTTTCTGATGTTCAAAAATAGTCAGAACTGTATGAAAATGAAACATCAAAACATGAAAAGAAAAATATGCATTTCTTTCCTGAACAACCTTCTACTATGCGGCATCCGGAATAATGCACACGCTATAATATATTTTGCATGTAAAGCTGTACTAAAACTTTTTTCTACGAGCCCGCGGTAAAATAAGTGAAGCATATAACATTTTTAAAATACCGCGACAACGCAGTGTTTATTAAGAGTTGTGTTTAACACAAAAAGTATGCCATAATTAGAATGCAACAAAAAGATAATAAGCGCGAGATTACAAGATTCCTAGTAACGTCGATGGTGCCTGAAGGTGATAGCTGGACAACTTCTTTGAATGGAGCCGACGATCACCGCGTGGTACTTCTGAAGCAGCGGTTGGATGAATCGCGTCGTCGCTGATTTCCACGCCCTGAAACTCAACAAGGTCCATACAAGTTATTTCAGCGATTTGAAGCATAAAATATTCAGGTCTTTTTGGGCTGACACGATGTTTCCAACACGTATTTTAATATCCGATAAACTCCTTCATAGGCCGGTGTGAACTATATTCCGGTGGTCTTGCTCATTTAAAGTGAAAACGACTCTGGTGTAGGCGAAGCCTACAAAACATCAGCCAAAAACATCAAAATATCCGTCAGCAATTTCGAGAACAAAAACGAGAGTTAGGAAGACAGTGCATGTTCATTAGTTCAAGCTCATTTACGTCGAGATGAGTCGAAAGTAGGTGTTTGGAATTGACTGCTGTTGATCAAATCCTTAGACTCTACTAAGGGTTAGCTGGATGGTAACTCAATGAATATCTGGTCTCTAAAGTAACCAGCTGAAGCTTAACCATGTATCAAGTCAGTGCTTTTATTCGTCTACATAAATCAGGTGCCAATTTCCCAACAGCTGGTGAGTGGGAGGTACATTTGCCCAGAACCTAAGAATGAGCAAACTGATTTGCACCATTCTACTTGCTGCGTATTCTTTTTTAATGGCAGCGTGTTATATTAAATGCAACAACAACAAAAATGCCGAAGTATGGTAAAAACTCGGTCTCTTTTGGTCTTCGAGCTCGTTATTACTGCGACGAAGGGTCAACGTTCTGCAAACCACAACAATCGAGGCTCTCGCGTTGCCTTTTTCTCAGCCAATTTTTGGCTCTAACGGCCGTATTTCGCGCGTTTGGGGCGGTGGTGGGAGGCGCCTTGCAACACACAAGTGGATTCGATCTTTGCACCCATGGCCCACCAAGCTTTTCATCCTTCTAGAGTCGGCAAATTGGTACCAGACGTCTGGGAGGATAGCAGTACTGGCTCGATACATCGGTAGGCCATCACAAGTCATTGTAAGGGCTAGATATGCATTCAATCACCTCCAATGATGCCTAATGAAGTCGAATGCATGGCGCATCCCTCAGGGATTGATCAATGCCGAGAGCTTTTGTCCTTTTTTAATGGCCTTATTTCACATAATATTTTCCGAAAAAAAAGTGGACGTCAAGTTAAAGGCAAAACATTGTGAATTCGGGTGCAGGCTTAGTTTGAGACGATTTGATGCTGATTGGTGCTCCGTAGATCGTTGCTGTTAACGAATGATTGCTGATGACACCACTGCAGTGAAAAACTGGCTCAGAGAAGGCAACGCAAAGGCATGGGTTGTGGTGGATAGGACGTGAGCCCCTGCTAAGAGTGAGCACTGGTCCGAAGTCTAGCTGAGGTTCCAGTTTTGAGCATACCTTGTGGCTGTATCTTGAATGGATTGCAAGGCAAGCTAGTTAGCGGTTGTTTATTTCAAAATGAGTATTTATTTGCATACGATCCCAGTTGAAAACTCGAATGAACTGAATGTTAATTCAGCTGACCAATTATTCAGCCTTCAGTCAGGCTTAAACACTTATATTTTCCCTATTTCTTGTGCCATCTCTTGTCAATACGATATTTCTCTAAAGAAGCGGTTATTGTATTAGATCAAATACGGCCGGTAATAACAGGACTACGTGCGTCGCAGTAATTAGAAGTTCAATGTAACACACATCATCGATGGCTCCATCTCGCTCCGGGATCACCAAGCCAAGCCATCCTTCCAGGCACGGGAAATTGATATTCTCAGAAAATAAAACGGGGAAAACACTGACCTGACACATCGTCAGGCTACCGCAAAAAACGTTATAGCGGCCATGTGAATTCAGTTCTTTCTACTATACTCAAAACGATAGAATGCGTGGCACATCTTTCAAGCATTGACCAACGCCGAACTACTTATGTTTCTACTCTTTAATGTCAAATTTTGACTCCCACCTTTCACGTATGCCAGTGACGTCTTTACGCGCCTCCACCTCTTCTTCTATACTGTTATACCGAGAATCAGAAATCAACTTCAGTGATATGCTCATCGCTTCTGAAAGAACTAGCTGTAGACAAACCAGTGTGTCTTCCAACTTCAACAGGTTAATATTTAGAACTCCGTGTTTTATTCTACATTGAAAAGTAGTATTAAAAGCAGTGCCTTCCACAACAGCACGAACATGCACCGGTAGCAACTCCGGTTCTGAGCCACATCTAGCTACTGCTTGCTGCATTATTGTCACCCAAACCTTAAAGAACAGGCAAAAAATAAGTCCAAATTAACTACATCAGTAATGAAGTTAAAATTTTGTACTTCTTTGAAAGAAAACAATGGATTAATAAATAGTCATATAATAAAAGGGAAATGGTAAAGCTTTCAGAGTTAACCAATCGATGTGTGATGCTCCATCCATTCGATTTCATCATGCATTGTTGTAGGTGACTAAACGCATCTCTGGCTTATAAAATGACTCCCGGTGGTCTGCCGATGCATCAGTTCAGTGTTACTATTCTCCTAAACAACTCTGGTACCAGACTGTTGTCTCAGGAAGGATGGAATTCTTGGTGAGCCCGTGCACGTGAGCGAACCAAAGACAACGTGTTTATTGTGATGCTCTTTTAACTACTGAGCTAAGAGCGCCCCTTATAATAATATGAAGTGGCAAAACTCCAACAGTCTTCGAAATATCGGAAATCCATCAAATCCATCCTTGCCGTCCCTTTTTAAGTACCAAACAGTCGAACTTGATAGAAATTTTTGAAGCAAGGGAGAAATTTTTTGGGCCTTCACTTAGGGAAGATACGTCACTGAATTCGCTAGCAACTGTAGAGAAGGTCTTGTGAACACCTTTATGAATCTAGGATGATCGCATCCCAACATATTTGAGGTTTGTGATGAGATTGTTGCAGCTGCTATCCGTAACATGTTCATCTGCCTGTTCAAAATACTGCGGTTCTCCTCGTTAATGAATTACAGGTCGCAACATCGATCTTCGAATGTTTCCGTTGCTTTTTAGGACAGAACATAATCAATTGATCTTCAAAAAGAATAAATGCAGTGTGGAAATAAAGTGATAGTTTTTATTAAGCAAGCGAACCTTGTCGTTTTCGTTTATTTCAATTGCACTGTTCGACGAGAATACCTTGACGGGATGGACACTATTGGGTAGTCCTGCTGCTCGAAATGGTGCAACAGTTTCTGGCGTTGAACGGATATCCGGCACAAACTTAGTGGGATCAGGTGTTGCAACCACCCTATAAGAACAGGTAGGTAGTTGCCATACTGATTTTCTTTGGCTAAATCTTGATTTAAGAAACAGGAGCTATTGGTAGAAAGTAAAGGTTAGCGTGTTCTACCTAATTTTATCTTATTCTCTCCCACTTCAAAAAATTTTGTTCAATTTCATTGTTATTTCCTGATACAGCAGAAAAATATAAAAGTCTTAAGTAGTGGTTAATTTTATTCGTAATTCTCCATTTACTAGTTTAGAACAAATTTCCAGGGATAATGACCTTCTTAAGCTCATGGTGCGTTCTATTAATTACAATAAAACCACTAGAACCTTCATTTTTCCGCAAAGAATAAAACATCTATTATTCTTTTATTACCAAGATAAACCCCTACTTTTTTGAAGTCTTTCCTTCATTTTATTGTATTAAGCGTCATTGAACACGAATTCAAATCAACAGGCGGGATATCATCATCCAGAGCAGAGTGGTTTTCCCCAATGTGTCGTTTAAGTTGCGGTTGATCGAAGTCTCGTTGGGAATTATAAAAAATTTATAATGTTAATTTTTACTCGCTGCCTTCTACAATTTTTCACGGCGAGAAATTATGCGAAATAAACCACAATGGTGTTGAGATATTTACGAAACTCGGGACCACAGCCGTCTGTGGTGGGGGGCGCGCTTTTACCCTTTCCGGGGGCTAACGCGTTCACCACGCCATGCGAGTCCTTCGCTTCGCCCGTCTCTCACCTTGTTTTCTACTGATCTCAGTTTCTATCTCAGCGTCACTGCGGTTTATAAAAACTTAAACAACGAGTTTTAATCACAAATACATCCAAATACATTTGAAGAAGCGTTGTATAAAACTTAAATATGCTATTAATTCGCCAAAGCAAATTTTTTTCTGTAAAGTTTAAACTCCTAAAATACTCTAGTGATCGAGAAATTTTCAGTCATTCTAAAGTTAACCTTGTCGCGAAAGGGTTAAAAACGCTGAATCGTCGTCCAACCCGTCACTGGGGTATAAATAAGGGGAAAGTACATATAGGAAAATCTAAGAAGATTTTTCAATATCAATTCAACTGGGATATAAAATTATTAATGAGCTATAAAAATGACAAAGCCCTGGGCGTTGATCAATCCCTGAGGGATGCGCCATGCATTGGACTTCATTAAGTAACGTTTGGAGGTGATTGAATGCATATCTGGCCTTTACAATGACTCACGGTAGCCTACCGTTGTATCGAGCCAGTGTTGCTATCCTCCCAGACAAGACTGGTACCAACTCCTATTAACTCGATAATTTACTGTCTTCTTGATAATAGGAAACGAAGCTATGATTGCACTATTTACTTAATCGGAACAGCTGATGTTCCAACGGATTTAGCCTTTTTCAGAATCTGGAAAGCTTAAATTGGTGCAACCTAGTCAGCCAAATATTTCCCGTAGTTTTAACAACAAATCTCGAAACCTAAATAAAGAAATATCTAGGGAGATAATGAAGAGAGTAAAATTTAGATGGAGTTTCGATTTAAAGATTGAAGCTAATTTGTTAAAATTTAGGTGTCGGCTTTTTCTGTTAAGGGCGAGAAAATATTTGGCTAACCAGACTGCAATCAATTAACCCTTCCAGACTCTGAAGAAGGAGGAATCTAGAGAAACTTCAGTTATCGTTAATAAATAAATAATGAAATAATACAGAATCAACTGCCTGCCTATTAACCAAGAAAACAGGTAATTATTGAATGAAAGATTCCGAAACCAAGCATTAAGACGGATTCTACTCTAAATCTTAGTGACACACCCTTTCTCTTCATAAGGTTCGCCTAACTATGATCTCAAAAAAATCATGATTTTGCCGAAAAAGTAAGCATGCCATCAAGATAACCGTTAAAAAATCATCGAAATCCCACTGCTGGTTGTCGGGCCTTGGAATCTGCATTATGTGGGCATTCGAGTAGGTTGCCACTATGAGCTCAACCATTCCTTCAATACCCATTGCATAGTTCCCGGCTTTGAAATAACCTGAAATGCTCATGTACACATCCGCGTATGTTCAATGAGAATCGATACAAAATATCTAGGCTTGAAAAATTGGCGAAAAGCGGACGATTCAGCAAATAAGAGATAGAATGACACCGGCACCATATAATATCATAGCCACAGAAGATCAAAAATTTTTTGCTATACCGGTGAAAGTATTCTGGAAATCCTTATGGTCTGCTTTTGGTTTCTCCTTAAAGATCAACTCCACTACATAAGCAAGGGCGTGCTTCTAGGAGCCGAACTACTATTGTATTGGGCAAGTGAATACGTTTAGTCACGGGCTTCATGAAAATCCAAGCAAAAGTCTACCCAATCTGTAAAATTAAATAGAAATAACGCTGGGTGGACAGCATTTCTGGAAGAGAATCATCAAAATTCAGTCAGGTTGCTTTAAAATAAACTAACCACCTCACCAATATTCCTTTCGAAAGCGTTCCTTAACGTATCCTTAGGAATGCGCGTGTCTCGACCAGCAACGGTGAACACCTGAGCTACTTTGTTTTACCTTTGTTTTTCAACTAAATTTTCCACTGAACCAACAATTATCTTACAAGCTTTGGCATGAGTAGTTCCTAAACAAAAACAGCTAGTCTATGCTTTAATTTGAAAAACTGATTTTTAACAAAATATTACCAAAATGTGACAGATGCTAAGAGAGAAAGTGCTGTGAGAAATTACCTGACGATCCTGCTTAGAGTTGACGATGAGCACAGTTGTATCACATGCGGAGATATCCTACGAAGAACAGAGGATAAATCTGCACATAATATTAACCAATAATCACTGCAAATGCAGCCCCATGTTCTTAGTAACTCCACGAAATCACTGAGGTACTGAGACTTTTGTGGGCCCGCCGATCAACCACTTAATGTCTATTTTCCCACTCTACCTTTAATTGAGAACCCCTTGAGGAGTAAAGAGATCCATCAACCGTAACACAACGATTATTCCACAATAGGCGATGTGAGAATATACATATATATATATATATAAATTTACAATCTTAACCCTTTTATTTACTGCCTTTTTTAATGACAGGGAAGGTTGCGAAATATAATTTCATAATGCTGAGATATTTGCAAAACTCCGGCTCGCAGGTGTATGCGGTGAGGAACGAACGCGCGCTATTGTCCTTACCCTGGAGTAGCGCACTTCACCACCACACCATCCGAGTCCTTCGTTTTGCCTATCTCTCATCTAGTTCTATAGATCTTTTGCCATCAGCAATCACCCGTCAGGCAAAACGAAGGACCCGGATGGTGTGGTGGTGAAGTGCGCTACTCCCCGGTAAGGACAACAGCGCGCGTTCGTTCCCCACCGCATACACCTGCGGTCCGGAGTTTTGCAAATATCTCAGCATTATATACAAGTAATATATATATTTATTTATGTATGTGTGTATGTGTGTATGTATGTATGTATGTATGTGTTTGTGTGTGTTTGCGTGTGTGCGTTTGTGTTTGTTTGTGTTTGTGGGTGCGGGTGTGGAGAAAAGGTGGCTAGACGTTCTACGGCGTAGTATGGCCTGTCATCTAACAAACGAGTTCATTTTGTTCTTGTCGTAAACTTTGCCTAGAATTAAATATTCGAGTAGCATTAGTCAAAATTTTATAGGAAATGTAACAGATTTAGATCTAAAACACTTAGATATCACTCAATTCCTCACCGCATGAAACCCGACCCTCGCTTTACCTGATAGTTCTGGAATCGTCTCTTAAGATTATTGGTAAACTTCTCGATGTCTACTGGAGCACCAGGAATGCTGCCGATTTTATCGATAACGATGACAAAGATCTGAAATAATTGGGGATTCAATACATTTTGTTTATTTTTAACCTCTCCCTAAGGATCTAGGTAATGATGCAACTGAGGCATGCAAATTATAAAGTGTTTAAATCTGAAAGAATGTTGATTCCTACGACCGGCTTTCTGTTAACTTTGGCATTGATCAAGGAATTCTTCGTATTCCTGTTGAGCAAACGCGAGGTGTTATTTTTATTCCTTATTCACGAATAAGCTTCCGCGGCTTTCGCCTTCCTCACCGCTTGGAAAGGTCAAGCTGACAGCAATCTATTCGGCCAAACACCTCCATAACGAAACAAAGAAAACGCCAAACCAAGATTTCAATCACATTGAACACAGACAGGCTTCTTTGCACACTCACCGCTTTCCATGAGGCTTCCACTGAGTATGTAGCGTGGAGACCAATCGCACAGAATTCACATGGAAACGTAATGTGCCTCTTCCATCAGAATAACAGGCTTGTATACTGCCCTATATCACGCGTGATAACGAGGCACTCTTCCTTGCGGTTTATTTTCGGATTTCTGGAATTAATTTAGAACGCCTCTTGGTTGGTTGGTTTAGCGTTTTCATTCTTTGGTTACGGAGGTGTTTGGCCGAATAGATTGCTGTCAACTTGACCTTTCCAGGCTTTGAGGAAGACAAAATCCGATGAAACGTCGGCTTATTCGTGAATAAAGAATAAAAATAAAACCTCGCGTTTGCTCAACAGGAATACGATGAATTCCTTGATCAATGTCGAGTTTAATAGAAAGTCGGTCGTGGGAATTACTACAAGGTGTACCAGTAACATACTTCCGACTTGTAAAAGAAGCGCTGTTACTTCGACAAAAGATCGTCTTAGCTCGACAGTCAATACATTTTTTCCGCCGCTGTCTAAAACACCGGGTCGTCCCGAACTTCATCAAACCAAGACAACTACACGATGTTTGCGGACTACCAGAGGACAGTCACCGAGTACTGGACATCGTATTGCGAATACTAGGCACCTGTCTGCGAAGCCGACAAAACCAGATGTTCGCCAAGTGGAAGAAGTGCGAGACGAAGGAAAACTTTTGTGCTCCGTATTTGGAGGACTGCCTCCCAAGGAGAGTAGTGGGTAGGTCAGTGTTGACTTGCAAATCTTTTAGGTCTAGTGTTAAAGTAACTTCGCAGAGAAAATTCGAAGACCTTTTGAGTAAATCGGGCAACATGGCTTCAAAAGCATACAGAAATACAGCTAACGAACATCAAACAGGTCACAGTACGATAAATGATGTGCAAGAAAATTTAAGGATAACCGTGTTAGAAGGTATGACTCCACCTGACGGTGCGCACTGGTTATTAGAATTGGGACCAAGTTTCCCACCATCTGAACCCATTTCTAAGGTTACCCTGCGTAGGATCGTATGCAGTTTACATGATCTTCAAGGTAGACTCCGCGAAAAATCTAGGGATGAAACGGAAAATAGGTGGGAAAAACACCAAGTGGGACTTCTGCCAATAGCACCATTTCCTCAGCCGTTCCTTAGGCAACAAGGACCAAATAATGAAGGTTGATGTTAAATTTCGGATGTTTACGAATAAAACTCTCAAAGTCCTTAATCACTATCGCGCAGAGAGATACTGCTCCAACTTCACTGAAAGGCAAAAACGTCGTATGCGAGAGGTAAGAGAGCTGATAAGGTTGAAAAACATTAGACTATCCGTTAGTGATAAGGATGGAGAATTTGTCGTAATTCTCCATCACTTAAATGTTGCGATAACGAAAAAGCGTCTTGAAGATGCTTCACTCTACAGCCCATCATCTGAGAAGGAATTTAAAAGTAAATACCGAAAATTGAACCATGAATGGACCAAAATGGCAAAGACTATTTGTTTAAAATCATCAGTTATCTCTCAACTAAAAGTTGACTTTACCATGTACTCGTTAGCCGTCAACATGTCCCGTCTTTTACTTGCTCATAAAAACTCATAAGTTACTTTTCTTCGTATTTTTGTTGAGCAAACGCAGGTGTTACTATTCTTTGTTCACGATCAAGCTGACACTTCGGCGGATTTCGCCTTCTTCAGAGCCGCTTTCTATGAGGTTTCCACTAGTATGTCACGTAGAGACCAACCGCACAGAAATCACGTGGAAGTATAATGTATTCTGAAGGCTGACAGGCTGTATACTGACGGCTCTGAAAAAGGCGAAATCCGCCGAAGCGTCAGCTTGATCGTAAACAAAGAATAGTAACACCTGCGTTTGCTCAACAAAAATACGAAGAAAATCACTTGATCAATGCCGAGGTTAATAGAAAGTCGGTCGTGGCGGTTACTTCATAAGTTACTATCCAGCGATGATCTTGCGTCTACCGATCCATCACTATTTAAGGTTAGACCTATCATTAGCAGTGCAGACGGGTCAACGGATAGGATAACATCCTTTTTAACCCTAATATTTAACCAGTTGTTAAAACACATTCCAGCAAATCTTACGAATACCCAGATGTTTCTGGATCGTCTACGTACTGCGCAGCCCATCAGCGCGTACGTAATGGAGTCTTTCGACGTTACTGCCCCTTATACAAACGTGTCGAATGACTCCGCAATGCTGGCCATAATCGAACTCCTTGTACAACACGAAGGAGAAATAAACATGCACGGCTTTAAAAAAAAGCAGTTGATGGCACTCTTAAAGGAATGCTTGAGCTACTCAATCTTCAGATGGCCTGGAAAGTACTACGCTCAAATAGGAGGGTTGGCAATGGGACAACGACTGGCACCAAGCCTTGCGATTGCATTCATGCCTAAGGTGGAAGCGCCAGTGACCGATCTCGAGCTGTTACTCTACTGTAGATATATAGATGACTGTTTTGTCCTTTGCTCAACACAAGAAGGAAATGGACAAATGTTTCGAACTGTTGAATGCACAGTCACAGTACATCGAGTTCATCCGAGAGAAACCGAAAAAAAATGGCTTCCATTCCTGAACGTCCAAATTAACCTACCAGAAAATGGCTACATTATGAAGTGGTTCCGAAAGCCATGTAGTAAAAACATCCTGGTACATTTCACCGTGTGCACGAGAAGACAGCAGAAAGGAGTTTCGGAACCTTGTACGGCAAATAGCAATTTCTAATGGCTACGAAAGTGTAGCTCGGGATAGGTGTAGGGAAAAACCTAGTCCCCCAAACGACAACTCTAGCGATAAAAGGTTCCGTTTATCCTACTCTTCATCTCAAATGATGTAAGTGCAGCTATAAAACGCTGCTTAAGAAGGACGGGTTTAGAGAATTCGGTAACAATAATCGAAATACCGCCGAGTAATATAAGACGCCAGCTAGTTCGCAACCGCTTATACGACCGTCTATGTGCAACGCAAAATTCCACAATTTGCCTCAATGGTAAAGACGGTGATAGCATGAGCTCGGGTATAGTTTATCTAATCTCCTGTAAAACCTGCAGAGACGAATACATTGGCGAAACGGGCAGACCCCTCTGTCTCCGCATAAAAGAACACCAGGCCGGCAAACGTAAACCAAACACCCCATTAGGTACGCATAGGGCCCAGAGACATAACGGGAAAGACATTGAACTACATGTCACGATCTTCGCACAGGAGTCGAGAACACAAGCGCGTAAAACTCTCGAGGCGTTCGGGATTAATTCCAGAAATCCGAAAATGAACCGCAGGGAAGAGTGCCTCATTATGACGCGTGATATAAAGCAGTATATAAGCCTGTTATTCTGATGGAAGAGGCACATTACGCTTCCATGTGAATTCTGTGCGATTGGTCTCCACGCTACATCCTCAGTTAAAGCCTCATAGAAAGCGGTGAGTGTGCAAAGAAGCTAGTCTGTGTTCAATGTGATTGAAATCTTGGTTTAGCGTTTTCTCTGTTTCGTTATGGAGGTGTTTGGCCGAATAGATTGCTGTCTGCTTGATCATTCCAGGTTTTGAGAAAGGCGAAATCCGCCGAAACGTGAGCTTATTGATGAACAAGGAATAAAAATAACACCTCTCGTTTACTCAGCAAGAATGCGATGAATGTTGATTCATCTTAAACGACAAGCTCTAGTAGAAGCTCGTAGTGAATCGAAAGGTTACGAATATCGTAAAAAATCCTACAAACGTCTACTTTACGGCCGGAATATTTTTTCAGCCTATGAAAACAAAATGGCCTCTAATAACAATGAATTTTCTTGAAAATATTAATAGGTTGCAACTTCACATCGAGGCTCCTATCGGGCTGTATTGCGCACGCTGGTGATGTGTTCCGGATGCCGGCCGTCATTGTTCGAAACTGCAAAAAAGAATTTGATTTGCGGATAAGTTTCGAATAACTCCATAGAAAAGCTGGTGAACTAATTTTGCCTGTTGGATTTCCGCTTCAACTAGTCGTCCACTTTGTGGGACACCGTGATGTGAAATCGCACAACGAAACAAGAAAAAATGACTCAAAATGAAGCCACGATAATTCGTATATAGTCGTCAAATCTTCACCTTGACTGTCCGATAAAGCGCTCGCGCAGCGATTGACCAACTTCAATGTTAACTTTTATTTTACTGCCTATTACAATTTTTCATGGCAGGTTATTACGTGTGATACAACCACAACGCTGCTGAGATATTTGTAAAACTTTGGACCGCATGTGTCTGCGGTGGAGAACGAACGCGCTATTACCCTTCATGGGGGCTAACGCGTTCACCACCACGCCATGCGGGTTTTTCGGTTTATTATTTGGATACTTAGACACTTAAACGGACCAACCTCACAGGTTATGAGGGTCTCAGCATATTCTCTAGTTTGCGCAGTTTGGCCGGTTTAGCCACTGTTTCCATGGAGTCCCGAGGTCAGCCTGGCCAAAGTCTGCACAGGGTCGTCACCACCACAAACACTTGCAGTCCTTATGGATCAGAGAGAAACTTGCCGCCATGTGACTAGTTTGATACCAGGACAGTGGTGGAGTTTTTTGTTATTGGTCCACTCTTAGCTGTTACTGATGGAAACGCCAGACTCCTTCACAGCTTAGGAGATCCTGCCGCAGGAAAGAATCTTCTGCCGTAAATCGCAATCCGACACCCAGGAACACCTTCCAACCACGATAAGGCGGCAAACCGTTGGGAGGGCATTTCAGTTTATTTGTAGAACAAAAGCGGTGCAACTGTTCTTCAGAACGTACGTGTAAAAACATAGCTGAAAGGTAAAATAAGAGCCTGTGCTGTAAGAGCCTCAGTTGGTGTGCTGGATAGCACATGAGCCCTCGGAAAGCATAGTTGTGAGTACGAAACCCATCTGAGGTTACGAGTTTTGCTCATGATTCGAAATTTTTTTGTTGTTCTTTACAACGTACCCTCCCAGGAAAAAAATGTAAGCAGAATATAAAAGTTAAAACATACTTCTTTAGAACGTTTAGAAATATAGCAATAACAGTTTTGCTCACCTGGTTCACTCGCTCTACCAGTCTCAAGCGCTCTTCATCGCTTAAAATAGATGATGGGTCGCAGATATAACTACTCAGCGGTAGACGACAAGTGATTGGATCCAGGCGAGGATCTGGGTATGTCTGAGAGGTATACTGAGCAGACACGATGCCAATACCGATGAATGCAAGAGGCACCACCCACATTGTTCTGAAAAGAAAAAGGCATTCATGGAACCAGAACCAATTATTCGGCTGGATAGGTGCGCAATATCCGACCAGTTCGCTCTAAAATTATAAGAGCGACGAAGCCTTGAACAAAAATTTCTATCGAAAACACTTTACTTTGCTGGTACATCTTGTAATAGTTCCCAAGATCGACTTTCTCTTAACCTCGGCATTGGAATATGAATGTGTCGTTTTCTTGCTCAGCAATCGCGAGGTTTTTAAACAGCACACATTTACTTCTGACCGTCTGTGTGAAACAACAAATTGCGTAATTTGCCCTTACGGCAGGGACGGTGATTGCATGAGTTCAGGTACGATATACCTGATCTCGTGTAACAATTGCGGAGATGAATATATTGGCGAAACGGGCAGACCTTTGTGTATCCGTATAAAAGAACACCTAGATGGCAAACGAAAACTAAGACGAAGCACCCCACTAGGCACGCATAGGATACAAAAGCATAGCGGAGACGATTTTGAAGTGAAAGTCAATATCCTTGCACAGGAGTCCAAAACACCAGCGCGAAAACTCCTTGAGGCTTTTTGGATCAATGCCAAAAGCCCTACAATGAATAGCAGGGATGAATGCCCGGAGATCATACGCGACCTGACCCCGTATGTTCGCATCGATTTTTGATGTGGGATGGTGCAGTCGTCAACCATATACGACTATAATCAGCTGTTCTAAACTTCCTCATTGGAAGTCACGAAAAAGCGGTGGGTTTTTCGAGAAGTTGTTGATTGTGTAATTGCCGGAGAGTTCTTCGTCTTTTTGTAAGTGTTATTGAAGCGTTTGGCCTAGTAGATTGTATATCAGTATACCCTTCCAGGCTCTGAAGAAGGCGATACTGCCGAAACGTCAGCTAGCGTTGTATTGTATTGTGTTTTGTTTATGGAAGTAAATGTGTGCTGTTTAAAAACCTCGCGATTGCTGAGCAAGAAAACGACACACTTTACTTTGTTTATTCAAGTACCTTCCACCTAGCGGTTTACCGCCTCATCGTGGTTGGGCGGTGTTTCTGGGTTTTGGACTGCGGTGTACAGCAGAGAATTCACTCCCTAGAAGGGTTTTCCAAGCTGAGAAAGACCGCAGCACTTCTATTGGGAAGCCTAACTAAGAGCAAACCAATACCAGAGTCCGCCACCGTTCTGGTATCAAAGTCGCGTGGTGGCAAATCTCCCTCTGATCCACAAGTAGTGCGGCTGCCTGTGGTGGTGAAGACGTGGGGCAGACTTTGGCCAAACTGACCCCGGTATTCCAGGTGTTCCAAGAAACCATAATGGCTTAATTAGCAAATCAACGAAAAGTGGAGATTATGCTGGGGCCCGCACAACCAGTGAGGACGGGCTGTTCAAATTCAAGTCAAGTATTCGAGTACCTTAAGCTTTACATATTATTTTAAGTAGCCACATTACCCTCCTCTGAACACTAGAAATAAAAGGAAATGTTACGTTTAGAGCTGAATAAAATTTTCAGCACGGTGAATTTATGTTTTCTGTGGGAAATACGGTAAGTATTCATACTAAGTTTACCAACTGTTCCTATTTCATTGGGTTTGAAGAAATTTCAAAACAGCTTTACGGATTACAAAATGATTTGTTCAAATTACGGTTACGATACAGCAACGGTTACTCAGAGTTGCTCGTAGAAGAGATTTCCTCTGAATCACTTCATGACACGGCTACTCTCTTTCAATACTATGCTCCAAAACGTTTATGCTTTAGTGTCATTTCCAACTGCAACCGTTGTTTCACGTTCAAATTTGAATTCTCAGGTAAACTAATCTCATTCAGTTTTTATTTTGTTTTATATGACCAGTCCTTCAAATTTCCTGTGCGGGATCCCAGCACTTTTCATATTAGATTTGTTTCCTGGCAGCCGTAATCCACTAAGGTCTCCCAACTTTTCACATGTGGCTTAGGCTGCTGCTTGAGGATTTTCATTTCACCACGAATGTCATAGAATGCTGATCGAGTCGATTCTTCCTGGAGTTCTGAGATAGCCGGGCTAGAATTTTTCCACTTTAATTGCAAAGAAGGAATTTTGTTGGACAAGTCCGGCACCAATTTCCCAATCACGGAGGTATGACCGGCCTGGTAAGCGCCGAGCTGGGTTGAACCAGCACTTAGCTCACGATGATCGCCACTAATACCACTTCGCTACCCCTTCATTAGATATCATTATAAATGTAACAAAAAAGCATTACGTAACAAATAATCGAACAAGGAATAAGTTCTCAAATATCAAACGGTGAGAACAACGAAAAGCACCATAACATTTTTCTTTCCAACTTCATAACGACAAAATGGCTACTCCTTTTTTAGACTAGCGGTGTACTTGTTGTAGACGAGTGGTCAATAAGCAAACTCTTTGCACAGAAAAAAAAACTATTAAAAATTTAGCAGAAAATTACATAAACACAGGGAAACAATAACAGACAAAGCAAGAAGCTAGCCATAAGCTTGTTTCCTTCATAAGCAGGAAGGAGGATATTAATATTTACAATGTATTCATTCACAATTGTTATCGTTGCGAACGACTTGGAGTCTAATGATCGCCATGTTGATCTACTCAGCCAAGTACACTGTGAATCTGGCGAAAAACTTGAAACCAAGGTTCAGCCGCAAGAATAAAGAACAGGAATCTGGACTTAACCTGCCCTTTATTTCCAAAAACGTAAGCACACCACTGAAGTCATGCGTGAAGAGAACTGGTTTAGAAAAATTGGTGTCAGTCATTGAACTTCGTCAAACTCTCTTCAGCCTCAATTAGTTCGTAACTGTTTCTACGACCGTCTATGCGCAGGAGAAACTGCAATATTTGCCTGAACGGCAAAGACGTGATTCTATAAGCTCAGATGTTGAATGCCTGACGATTTGTGTCAGCATGAGGAAGCACCTAAATGGAAGCTTAAGTTGAGGAAAATACTCTACAACGAACATATGAGACACAAAGATATAACTGAAAAGATTTTCCAAGAGAAATTACCATCTGGAATGTAAAACGTTAGAACGCAGAATTAGCATTTTTCATAAATTCTAGGAACTCAAAAATAAACGACGGAGATTAATACTTTTCAGTCGTGTGTGACCACATTCTATACTTCGGACCAATTTTTTGTTTTGATAATGGCCATTTCTCTTTCACGGCGCCTCTGTGCGGCTCATCTGTCTTATTGCTTGAAAGACACGCAGTGAAGAAGATGGGCGTTTTGAAGATGCTGCTCTATGTGCGATTAAAAATTAGAGGCCGAGTTTTTTTTAGACAGGATTGTGGATGGGCTCGACTGAATGAAGGAAAGAACAAGCGAAAGGATAGGAATTGTCGAACAAACGTTCTACTAGCAACACTGTCTCTGCTTATCAGGAAAACAATTCAAGCTGACTGACGCTAAGGTTGGAAAAAATCTTTTTTGCAAAAACTGACTCTATTTGGACCAAAAATATGTCTTTGATTTGGGTGTTTTATGCTCATTCCCCATAGAGTTCAAGTCAGAGAAATTTAGTAGATACGAACTCACATAAAAGAAGATAAACTGCAGCAATAGCAGACTAAGAAAAATCATCTACTCTTGTTTTAATACAGCATAGGATTATACGCAAGAGGAAATAGGCTGTGACCCTCGCCGGTTGCGGTATCCGCTTCATTACAAATTCAAAGAAGGAAGGCGTTCTACGCGACTACTATTCATTGGTCTCCTAAATCTCTACCTTGAACCCTCGGAAACTACTGAAGTGTAAAGTGCGTGCAGCATTAAATTGACGATATCTGTCGAATTACTCTACAGGTCTTTACCATTTCTTGTTCAAAAATACGAAAATTTCTTGAATATTATAAGGGCCGGAGGGTATAATAGGACACACGACTGTGGACCATCGACTCGGATCATTGGCTTTGAAGAAAACGAAGATGTCCAAACATTGGTCGAGTAAATCTTTTTGTCAAGCTCATGTAAACTTATTAATTTAGGGCGGTGTAATAAAAAGAAAGGGTGAAGCTCTCGGTGTTGTTGAATCCCTGAAGGACGCGCCATGCAATCGACTTCATCAAGTATCGTTTGAGGTCATTGAATGCATATCTGGCCTTTACAATGACTCACGATGGCCTACCGATGTATCGAGCCCGTGCTACTATCCTCTCAGACAAGTTTGGTACCAATCTGCCGACCCAGAAGGATGGAAGGCTTGGTGAGCTATGGGCGCGGGAATCGATTCAACGCGTATGTCGCAGTGGTGTCTCCATCCACTGCGCCACATGTGTCCTGAGGATGGTGTAATGGTATGAATTATTAAGCTATAAAAACATTCAGTAGAATTGCAGCATAAGTTGGTAGCGAATGGAGGAGGGAAGAGAACTCTTTAGACCTCAAGCAAATACAACCTGTCATACGTGAGTGAATGGCTGGGGCGTGAGTTACGAAAAGCAAGGCAGATAACATATCCTCATTTCACGAACTCCACTATTCCTATGCGTAGACCGACCAGCCGTTCCCATAAAATGATGAGTACATGGCTACCTTTCCTTAATAGAAAATGACTTTATTCGCTGAGCAATAACTGTAGAAATTCCCGCTTCCTCTTGGCTGACAGAAGCTGGAGCTATTTAAAATGAAATCTTTGCGAAAACGAAACGAAACAAAGTTACAGAAATAAAAAGCAGACTACATGAAGTTTATTTAGGGCAAAGGATATCATTTGATAAGTGGCCAAAATTCAACCTACTACGATTGAACTTAGCATTGAAGGTTAAAGTAAGTAAAATTTAAAAAAAAAAACGAGATGGCGGCGATTCTAACCACATAAATATTGGAGATGATAAGAAGCTTCGAAGACCAAGGACATAGCTAGAGTTGTGAGGAACAGAGACCAAAGCGGTTATTGTCAGTAAAAGTCGCACAAAACGATGAGGAAGGAAAGAAGAATCTCCTCAGCTATTGAGAGTTTCCATCATGAAATTAAAGCCTACAACTGTGAAAATCACGGGTTATGTAGAAGTGGGTATCACAGTCAAAAGAAGCCGGCGAATGTCATCTAAAGACGGCAAAGCTTATAAGGAGATATTACACTGTTGATCGATTGGTTTCAACAAGATTGGAAAAAAGTCGCGCGCGACATGAAAGACAGGACACAAAGAGATTCCGCCCTTCCTCAGATCTTGTTTTCACACTCAGTTTTATGAGAAATCGTGGGCGAAAGTGGATTTTCCAAAAGCAAAAGGAGCTGTTCTTTGAACTTTTTTTCAGATTTCAGTCGCAAAAAACATTCTTTATTGCCTTTTAATACTGAAGATTTCCTTACACCAGACCGTTGTATCGAGACACAATGTTGCTGAGTTGTATTCAATCTTTTGATTCATTCATATACTTGTTATCAAAGCAGCTTTCCTTATGAGGCGTATAATCTGCTTCGAGCTTCTTTCTTTAAACCATATGTCTTCGTTACCATAACGTCTTTCTAGTAGCGTAATACCTTATGGAATACTGACCTATGGTCTGTTCATAGCATGTACGATGCTTCGGCAAGTGGCTTATGTTTCACGGTTTTTGATTTTCTTTTAAATTCCAAAGGTATTGGAATTGAGAAAAAGTGATAATCGGTACTGGTGCAAAAGGAAGATTTTCCTCCAGTGTTTAAGTTTCTACTCATAGGTATTTTCAACTACTCCTTGCGAGATGTTAGATGATTTTTAAAAATTTTTTTGGAGCGGTATTCTATTTGAAAATGGGCCAATACGAGCTTTCCAGTGTTGTCTCCCAATCCAATAAATGTCTAGCGATTAGCTATATCCCTCGTACTGTTCCACGATTTCGCTGAACTGCAATGATGAATTTTTATTTAGACGTTTTTGAGAAGCACCAAAGTTAACACTCAGTTAGGCTCCCCGTCTTCCACAATGAGTGCAGGAAATAATTCCCGTTTCTTAACTTGAAAGCAGCTTTCACCTGTATTCAGTGTATAGAGCACGAGAAGAATGGAATGTACTCAGCTGACGATGTGACATCCAAGAAATTTTGAATATGTTCAAGTTCTGTTAATCCTCAGTGATGAATTTTGACGATGTTTGGTAAAATTTGTGAAATCTAGTTTGCAGACTACTTAAAATCCAAGAGTCACTGGAAAATTTAGGCTCGTGTCTCCATTCTCAAGCATGCATCACAACGCATAATATTGCTGATAAATTTGACCCAAGTTGAGGTGTACTGGCGCGAAAAACTCATCTTGAAAGAACTCTGAAAAGCACGTTTTGAATGAGATGAAAAAACTGCAAAGGAAGGCACTGCTTTTTATTTGACTCATTAGATAATAAGCCATCACACTAAGCAAAAAACCAAACATTGAAGCTGTCCACGAATTTACTGGTTTAATGCAATCTTAGATGCTTGATACGAATGTTTCACTTTGTACCTCATGCTTTCGGCCTAATTATCGAAGTATTTGAGGTAACACCGTTCCATTTGATCACATGCCTGTGCGTCAGACAGGGTTCAGTCCGGTTCATGAGATAGAAAGCATAGAGTTCTTGCATGAGATCGCATATATTCACATTTTCAGAGGAATCATCTGTATCGCTTGCTTATCTCGCTTTCCAAGCTATACAAGATTACGTAAGCAACGTTGTATAGCTTGTACTTCTTTCCCAGAGTAGTCGTGCGTTTATTTGCAGCAACTGATCCACGAACTGCGTTCCACCTACCCGGCCGCCAATTTAGTTGCTGTTGCCCGAGTTAGTATGCAAGATTCAATTCACATAGATGCCAGCAGTTAATATATGGAGCGCGTCTAATGAATTCATATGTATCTCAGGACAAGGACACGGTCGCTCCAAATCAGGGTCGAACATGCCTACGCGCAGCTTGACGACGCCCTAGTTGCCCTCTAGATGGCTACTTTCGAAAATTCCATCATGTAGATCTTATTCTTTGTTTAATGTTCGTTTGTTGTGGTTAATACAGGTCTACCGTAGTTATCTATGAAATTAAGCTTTACACCCCTCACAGAAGGTTAACGAGATGGACCAAGTAGGTCCAGTAGTAGTAGTAGTAGTAGTAGTAGTAGTAGTAGTAGTAGTTTATTTTTGCAAGTCTGCGACAGTCAAAGAAAAACCACCAACTACAAACAAAGTTGTAGAGCATAAATAAACATATTGTAGCGTAGTGAATCGAAAATCTTGTCGAAAACTGCCTGATGTGGAGTTCAGAAAAGTGCAAAAACTCGCAGAAAATTCAGCACCGTGTTGTCGTTGCTTGTTAGTTCTTAAAACAACGTTAAAACAAAGCAATAGTGCGATGGCGTATTCTTTTTTGCCTCATTTATGTATCACTTATTCCATGAGATGTTGTGACGGCGGTCAACGGTTGTTGTAATCCTCCCAACGGCTTACTGCCAAATCGTGGCTGGGAGATGTTCCTGGGTGTCGGACTGCGATGTACAGCGGGGTGATCCATTCCCCAGGCAGCTTCTCCCAAAAAGATTCATTCCATCGGGAGGCTCTCCTAAGCTGAGAAGGAGTCTGGCTCTTCTAATAGCAAGCCTAGCTAAGAGTAAAGCAATACCAGGATCAACCACTGTCCTGGTATCGTACTAGTTGCATGGTGGCTAATCTCCCTCAGGTCCACAAGTACTGCGACAGACAGCCCGTGGTGGCGACGACCTGGGACAAACGTTGGCCAGGATGACCTCGGAATTCCAGGAAACCACAATGGCTAAGCCAGAAAGTTTCGAAAAAAATGGAGATTATACCGAGGTAGGCACAACTAGTGAGCACGTGCGGCCCAGGCATCCAAGCAAGTAGTTGTGATAGGTGTGATCTGTGATCTAGCCTATCGTGATTTGAATTTTCGAAGGCACTTCATGACGGCGTCATAATTTTTGAAATTTGGCGCCATCCTTTACACACAAGACTGAATTCCACGTCTTCGAGTTCAAGTTAAACAACATTTTAAAAGTAGATCCAGTATAGTGTATTTGCTGATGTTCTCCTTAATTTGGTTCTAACTAGGAAGATTGAAATATAAATGGAAGGTAGGTGAGTTAATGCATTATTTTCACTCAAATTCATACTTCGATTTGCTCGACGGCGATCTACTTTCGTCGTAAATCAAAGGATATCAAAGTAAA
Source organism: Angiostrongylus costaricensis (assembly GCA_900624975.1). Taxonomy (NCBI): domain Eukaryota; kingdom Metazoa; phylum Nematoda; class Chromadorea; order Rhabditida; family Metastrongylidae; genus Angiostrongylus; species Angiostrongylus costaricensis. Next base: position 29,199 of record UYYA01000461.1, read on the forward strand.
AAAAAAAGACAGCCGGCAGAAAGACCAGCACAACAACCTGTCAAATGGCTAACGCGTTAACTGGATGAAAACCACACAGATCGTCTTGTTAAGCCAGTTTTGTGCTTCGTTGATACCATTAAAAACCATTCATGTCTTAATCGCATTGTGAACTGAACGCCAATAACTGATGGAGTCCTGAGTAAGGATGGACAAAGAGCGCTCCAGCACTTTTCTGTGCCAAATTTGCGTCAGCAAAACGTTATCATGACGTGTTTATGTTCAAAAGGTGGATTTATTAACTCGAACTAAATTTCTCACATTCTACACTGACAATGTGCTGATATTTTGGAACCACGAAACGTTTTTTCTTCCGGGTTTCTTTTTCGTGTCGAAGCTCATATTACAACTAGAAAAAAAATGAGCAAGCGGAATCTCGGCCATTAGGAACAGTGACATTCTCAAATGCCCACTTTGTGTTTTTTCGTTCCAAGCCTGCTTGCATGATAAAAGCTAAAGCTCTCGGCGTTGATCAATTCCTGAGGGATGCGCCATGCATTCGACATCATTAAGTATCTATCGATAGAGGTGATTGAATACATATCTGGCCTTTAGAATGACTCGCAGGAGACTGCCGAACTATCGACCCAGTGCTGCTATCCTCCCAGACAAGTCTGATACCAGTTTTCCGACCCCGGAAGGATGGAAGGCTTTTTGAGCCATGGGCGAGGGGATCGATTCCACGTGTGTGTTGCAGGACCCCTCCGACCACTGCACCACGCGCGCCCTTGCATGATAGATATTGAAAATTTGAGCTCCTCTCTGGTTTTATTCGAAGCCTCAATTTCCAATAAACTCAAAATAGCAGAACATGAAGGAAAGTGTTATGTTTCATTAAAGCAGCAAAGCACGGTATCCTATAGAAATCAACAAAGTTCCCAAATTTTTAACTAATTCAGCAGAAATTATAAGACAAACAAGTAAATTACAGTGAATTCTCGAAAAATTTGCATCGGTCGTTATTTGAGAACTACAGACACAGAGTTCACTGGTTTCTACCAGAATGAGGGTGGCCTCTAAAATAGTCATACTGGCCGCCATGCCTCCTTACTTATGACTTCTATAGAGGTCATCTAGTCGCGTAAGTGTGAAATGAACTTCTGGGATCTGGGATAACAATGGCTGCAAGAAATTGGACAACTACTCATTTCAAACATGTTTCTGATACCGATAACCATTCATGGACATCGCTCGCATTTAATCTTAGCATAACTATGAATTTTGTACATTACATCTTTTGCACGACGTTAACCCACTCGAGACAGACGTTTTTGCTTCCGTTGTAAAAATCAAAAACTAGATTTTTTTAGATTTTTTAAGGATTTTCTGTTTTTTTCGAAGTGCATTCACTAAGTTGGCTGAGCAATGGCGTTGACCAATCGTCAATACTAAACTAGTTAAAAATGGGAAATTTCAATTGATACCATCTGTGAGGTTAAGCAGCAATGAAGGTTAGCTGCTTCTGAATTCACATCTATCCAGGAATCAAAGGGAGAGGTCACTGATAACTACACAACTGTAGATTTTTTAGTGAAGCGAGAGAAAAAGGAAGAAAAAACCGAAAAAGCAAGAACCATTTGTAAATCAGATAGCATTATCGTTGCTCTACAGTGTTAGCTATCAGTGTCTCAACTAATCTCTGAATAGAGAACGAAGATGTGGGAATATCTTCTATAAGACTCACTTTTCCAGAATGTATGTACAGGTGGCTTTATCCTGGGTCAATCTCAGAAAAAGTAGCTTGATATAATAGTATAAAGCTTTTGGAGTTGATCAATTTCTGATGGATGCGCCATGCCTTCGAATTCATTAAGCATATCATGCATCGTTGGAAGTAACTGAATGAATATCTTGCCTTTACGATAACTCTTTGTGGCATACAGATGCGCCGGCTCAGTGCTGCTGCCCTCCCAAAGAAGTCTGGTACCATTTGGCCCAGCCGGAGAGATGGAGGGCTTGCTGGACCTGGAGGCGGGGATCGATCTCATTTGCATTTCAGGACGTCTAGGACCACTGCGCTACAGGCATCCCTACGACTACACGTAGCTGGTTATGTTAGACTAAATTTCATTGTGAAACACATTCTGGACGAAATCTCTTTACTAAAAATCCCTACAACAGCAAAAATCCTAGGAGAGGCAAATTTTTGATGGGAACTTCTTAGTGCTTGCCACTCAGAATCCTAGCTCCCTTAAAGAAGCGAAAGTGCAGAGAACTTCTCGAAATCAGTACTCAGCGGTGCAAAGTGTTCAAAATGGTTAGAAGTATGACGACATCTCGAGCAATTCGCTTATTGATGGTTCGCCCAGTGACAGGGTCAGAAGAGCAACTCGCCGTTATCCAAAATAAAATTTGCCTCATGTCCTCGATAAAATCATCAACTTCAATTGAGATCTTATTGTTTACAGCATTCTGTCAATTATACGAGTTTTCAAAGAATAAAGCAACAAGATGATCTTGTAATTTAGCCTACTCCAGGCTGTCGAAAATATTCAACAAAAATGAGCTGAGCCTGTTACAATGAAAATACTCCAAACACTTTTGAAAATATTTCGAGAATAGATGGCAAATAAAAAATTTTGTAAAACAGCATCCAAAAGTCATCAGACCGGTTTATCTCGTTAGGAATCCTTAATTCCGAGATTATTCCTAGAGAAAATGCAGTTTCAAAAATCGTCGCACAAGGTTGTTCGAGATTTTGGAGAAGTTCTGGACATTTATGAATTGTAATCCTTTAATTTCAACCCATTTAACCGCCTACTATTTTTAATGGCAGGGTATATTGCGAAATACAACTTCAATGATTCTGAGATATTTGCAAAACTCCGGACCGCGAGTGTCTGCGGTGGGGAACGAACGCGCTATTACCCTTTCCGGGCCAAAGCGTTCACCACCACACCATGAGAGCCCTTTGTTCCCCCCTATCTCTCAGCTCAAAGAAGCCGTTTTGTACGCCAAACAGCCAAACAGTCGAAGATAACGTGAGCCGACTCATAATACGGGTGAATGACAACCGATGGACAAAAGCCGTTAGTGACTGGATTTCTCGGGATGTCAAACGTACTGCATGAAGACCACTGACCCGATGGTCAGAGTTCTTCACAAAGAGCCTAGAAGAAAGACATGATGCTCGACGAGTCGCCAGAACCCACAGGGCCACTCTTGCAGGCGACAGGAAAAAATGGAAGATCTACTGGCGCCCGCTCGAGTCACTCGATGATCAATGGGACTATAGGTGATTCAGGTGATCAGTGCCATCAGCAATCACTCATTAGCGGGATTGATCTGGGGAGACCAAATAGGCAATGAAGCCAGTTACGCTGAGGCTGTAGTTATAGTCACAATTACATCCTATTAAGTTGTTAATATTTCGCAGTATACTCTGCCATTAAAAAGAGTGAAGTGATAAAAAGATAAAGATCTTGGCGTTCATCAATCGCTGAGGGATAGGCCATACATTCGACTTCATTAAATATCGCTGGAGATGATTGACTGCATATCTGGCATTTACAATAACTAGTGATTACCTTTCGATGTATCGAGTCAGTCTTGCTCTCCTCCTAGACAAGTATGGTACCAATTTGCCGACCGCGAAGCGATGAAAGGCTTGGAGGGCCACGGGCGTGCGGATCGACACCACGTGTATGTCGCAGTGGCGCCTTCATCCATTTCGCCACACGCGCCATTATTAAAAAGAGTAGGTAGGAAATAATAAGTTAAAATTGTGATTATAACTACAGCCTAAGCTTAACTGGATTCATTCCTGATTTGGGCTTCCCAGATAAATCCCGCTGACGGTTGATTGCCGATAGTACCGATCGATAGTACTAGCTGAGAAACAGGCGAAACGAAGGATCCGCATGGTGTGGTGGTGAACGCGTTAGTCCTGGAAAGGGTAATAGCGCGTTCGTTTCCTACCGCAGACACCTGTGGTCTGGAGTTTTGCAAATGTCTCAGCATCATTGAAGTTGTAATCCTGTACGTAATAACTGAAGAAGGAACGCATCACCTACTGCAAAATTACGATTAAATCAGAAAGAAAAAAGTAACAAACAAGGCAGAAATCAGCCAGTTAAACACAACTTATCAGAAATATGCGTTAGGAACCCGCTCAGTTAGTTCTCTATAAGAGCCCACACTCAAACCGTCCACTAGAATCAACACAACAACAAATAGCCAACCAGAAAGTGAGCGATCAACAGACGAAATAAACCCGCTTGTAATCCGTCCGTAATCTGTCCACTTTCTAAGGATTTGTCCACTACAACGAAGGCAAATTACAATGAAGGCGTGGCTAAAATCTCAAATGTTTGTTGACCTCACGATGATTCGCTGGTTGAAAACTTCTTTACTTATCATAAAATTCCACTCCAACCCTTTTACAGTGTTTTCTATTCTGTACCTTTGCTACTTAATTTTATATTGCAGCCAAATGAGACCATGCTCAAATTTTCCAACTTCCACCGTGCGCGAAAAAAGTTTTTTAAATAAAATATTAACTATAGAAGACACCCTCTTTTGGACCACGTCAGACAAAACGTCTCTGTTGAACAAGCTATCGATCGAATACAAAAGTCTTACGAACAAGTTCTATGAAGTAACATAAACATCAGAAAAGACACGAATCCGTTCCAATACGTTGCCTATTATATGTCTATAATAATTGCTGCTCATTTACAAGAGAGAGAATTTAGCCAACACTGTCAGTCAATGAGTAACAAAGCAGCAAGAAATTGTGAATAGATGACTGCCACGACCGACTTTCTATTAACCTCGGCATTGATCAAGTGATTTTCTTCGCATTTTTGTTGAGCAAACGCGAGGTGTTACTATTCTTTGTTCACGATTAAGCTGACGTTTCGGCGGATTTCGCCTTCTTCAGAGCCTGGAAAGGTCAAGTTGATAGCAAACCACTCGGCCAGACGCCTCCATAACCAAACAAAGAAACCCCAAACCAAGATTTCAATCAGTTTGAACACAGCTTTGCACACTCACCGCTTTCTATGAGGTTTCCACTAAGTATGTCACGTAGAGACCAACCGCACAGAAATCACGTGGAAGTATAATGTGCCCCTCACATCAGAAAAGCAGTTTTATATACTGCCCTATATCACGCGTGATGATGAGGCATTCTTTCCTGCGGTTCATTTTCGGATTTCTGGAATTAATCCAGAGTGCCTCGAGAGTTTTTCGCGCCTGTGTTCTTGATTCGCGTGCGAGGATCGTGACACATACTTCGAAGTCGTCCCCGTTATGTCTCTGGGTCCTATGCGTGCCTAGCGGGGTACTTGGTCTATTTTTGCCGGCTAGGTGTTCTTTCATGCGGACACAGAGGGGTCTACCCGTTTCGCCAATGTATTCGTCACCACACGTCTTACAGGAGATCAGATAAACTATACCCGAATCACCGTCTCTACCACTGAGGCAAATTATGCAATTTTGAGTTGCACATAGACGGTCATATAGGCGGTTACGAACTAGCTGGCGCTTAAGATTACTCGGTGGTATTTCAACTACGCTCACCGAATTCTCTAAGCCCGCCCTTCTTAAGCAGCGTTTTATAGCTGTACTTATACCATTTGAGATGAAGGGTAGGATAAACGGGACCCTTCTATCGCTAGAGTTGTCGTTTGGAGGCCTACGATTTCCTGTACACCTATTCTGAGCTACAGTTTCGTAGCCATTAGAAACGGCTATTTGCCGTGCCAAGTTCCGGGACTCCTCTTTCTGCTCTCTTCCCGTGCACACGTTGGTTGCTGTTCGAAACATGTTTCTTATAAGCGCCCTTTTCGATTGAGAGGGGTGAGAGGAGAGGTAATGAACCAAGATATTTTTACTACTTGGCTTTCGGTACCACTTTGTAATGTAGCCATTTTCTGATAGGTGAATTTGTAGGTTCAAAAATGGAAGCCATTTTTCTTTCGGCTTTTCTCGGGTGAACTTGATATACTCTGACTGTGCGTTTAACAATTCGAAGCATTTGTCCATTTCCTTTTGTGTTGAGCGAAGGACAAAGCAGTCGTCTACATACCTACAGTAGTGTAGCGGCCCGAGATCAGTCACCGGTGCTTCCACCTTAGACATAAATGCAATGGCAAGGCTTGGAGCCAGTCGTTGTCCCATTGCCAACCGTCTTATTTGAGCGTAGTACTTTCCAGACCATCTGAAGATTGAGCAGCCCAAGCATTCTTTTAAGAGTGCCATCAGGTGCTCTATCCTGAAGCCATACATGTTTATTTCTCCTTCGTGTTGTGTAAGGAGTTCGAATATGGCTTGCATTGCGGAGTCATTCGACACGTTTGTATAAAGGGCGGTAACGTCGAAGGACTCCATCACGCACGCGCTGTTGGGCTGCGCAGTACGTAGACGATCCAGATTGTGTATAGATGAATTAAATGCAATATAGATAAAAAAAACCAGTTTTCAGTGTTCGCGAATGAAAGCAGTCATCTGGACCCGCGTCGGTAGAGGTTCTGGCGAACAACTACTGGCTAAGACACTGCTTTCATAATGGCTATTGATTGATGCAGTAATAATCACAAATCTGATGACGTGATTTTCTAGGAGACATAAATCAACGGCATTGTGGCCGGTATAAACTCCGTGGTGGTCATAAACCTTCGATTGTTTATTTCGGCATAAAAGAATTCTTCCTACATTTTTGTCGAACACTGCCTTATCGAAAACTGGTGTATTCAATGTAGGGTTTTCGTCGGAGGAGGTTGTATTCTGCACAATGAAATATGCGAAAGACACTCCTACTAACCTATCCAGAAATGCCTGTTTCACAAACCTCTAGTGAAACCTGAAGAACAAAAACATGTCGTTTCGTTGTTTTTGCTTTAACTCTTCACTACAAGAAGGGTGCTTATGAGAAACACATCTCGAACAACCACTAGTGCATGATCTTGATGCAGCAAATAGCAACTGCTAATGGCTGCAAAGCGTTAGCTGCTCAAAACAGGTCTGGAAGAAGATCCACAATCTCAAACGAGTTGTCTAACAGATTAGACCTTCATTTATTCTGCTCTTTGCCACAACATAGTAAGCATAGCTATAAAACGATTCCTAGAAAAAGTTGGTTTGGAGGATTCAGTAGAAGTGAGTTAGCTACCACCAAACACTCGGTCATCTATACAGCACGAAAAAAATGACTTGCGGTAACGTTAGAGACAGTGATTTTGACGAAAAGGATGAATACGCCTTGTGCTAATGATACCGACTTCTTCAGGTTATATTGTCCAGAAAAAAATTATTATAACCGAAGAATCATATCAACAACGACTGGCCTGTGTAAAAGAGCATTTCCGAGTGCGGTTGCCTCACATCAGCACTGCTCCACTGAGGAAGGTTCAACTCGCTATGGCAACGAGCGACTGTGGTCCATCGAATTGAATGGTCTGGTGTGAGGAATAAGATGAGTTTGCAATTGTGATGCACTTTCAGTATCCGATATTAACACGCATACATGTCGCACAAAAAGAATAAACCACGCGGCTAACAAAATTCGCTTGCCTAATGGTAAAGATTTGATATCTAACGACCGAAATTATTTACTTATTCATTGACTCTGCAGAAGGGCTAATGAGCAACTAGACGGATAGAAATGGAGACGTTTGACGTTGATCAATTCCCGGAATTGTCATGGATTCGCCATGCATCCGACTGCAAACAGGGAAGTGGTAAATTATTTCATACTCGGCCTAAGTAATACCATGTAAAGTCTATCAATGGATTAAACGATTGCTTACAACTTTCTGTGCAAGTTTGTCAGCAATTAACCCAGAGCAGATGGTCAATAACTATCTGCATTTGCCTTCGACAACCAACGAACTCGTGTGTTTCGGAGGGCACCACTCTAACTACTTAGCTACATATTTGTCCTTAGTGATTTGAGCATAAGATTTCGGTCCTGAAAACGTGGACGTATGCTTCAGTGCTAATCGAAATATCTGCGGTTTCGATGACACTTTACACCATTTCTCGCTTTGCGTCCGGCGGCTGCAGCTGTTTCTCGAGTGGCTCAAGAAATTCACTGGTCAATGTTCCTGTATTGCAATTCATAACGATAGTAGTACGAAGTTTTATCACTTTCCATCATATCACTTCAGTTCATTGTTATATCTCAGACAATTTGCTATGTTTCCAAGCTTTTTTGCTAGAGTTTTCTCTCGACCTAATCATTCCTCTGAGACCAGTCGCTTAGTCAATCCATACATTTGCATTTTGTTTGAAAGAGTAGTGAGGAGATTGTGTAGTCTTCCATTCTCACTCTAAAATTTCTCTTGAGACTACTTTTTTTTTAAATAAATCTCGTCTACGCTTATCATAGACCATAAGATGAGTGCAGCGTGTTACTTAAGAATTTTGTCATTACAAGACTTCTAAAGGTTTAACGTTTCTCTTAGAGTGCATCGTAATGAGGATCTCTGTACAATTGATCAAATTCTCTGGAATATCCTATGAGATAACTCAAAAAACTTCTTCTGGAACATTCAGCGTGAATTAGTCACAGCACAAATGTAGAAGGACAATAACGCTGAGATCTGTGCAAAAGTCGGAATCCCACATGAACTTTGAGTCCCTTGCTCTCCCTCCCGAGACTCACGTGGTATTCACCACACCAAGCGAAATCTTTGCTTTGCCTTTCTCTCCGCCAGTATTTTCTTTTACCCTAAAGGTTCCATCAGCAATCGTCTATCAACCGAAACGATCTGCGAAGCACTAATCGGAACTGAACCAAGTTAACCCATTTAAGCTGATGTTGCTGTCGAAATCACAATGTCTTAGCCTTTATTCGTTGCCTAATCTTTTTTCATGGCTTGCTACATGTTACTCTGGAAAAGGTAATCACGAGTTCAAAGTCTAACTGAGGTTTCAAGTTTGCACACTTCTCTGCAAATTTATGGTTGTCTTTCGCATAATATGTAAAAAAGAATGGAAAGAAAACAGAGTTTAAACATCATAAACATCATAGAAGGTTACCTCACTGAGATTTCACAACGTTTACAATTTGACACACTATTCTTTCGCTGAATTGCGGGAAAACTCCCTCTAAAATCGGTTTCGTCCCAGGTTTCGTTAAGTGTTGGATGTTCTATGATATCAATTACTATATTATTATCCACTTTAAATGTCCAGTTTTTGCATTTATTTTGCGGATTCCAGAAATTCTTGCATTCATGTCGTTTTCTTGCTTCCACAATCCAAAGAGGTCGTCGACCTTTTCTATGCCTGGGATCGGTTTGCTGTTAGAATATCATCCTGGTGTAGCCAGGTTTCGCACATAGCTTAGAGAGAGTGAGATCAGCCAACCAAATCTCTTAGCAATTTCCCGAAATCGGATTATTGGGAAACTTTGTAATCCTAATGCGCGATTAAATCAGCGCCGTGATGGTGATGAGCGGTATCAATACCACTGCTCTATCCACCCTAAAATATGCATGTATAATTCCGCGTGATAAATATCAAAATTCTTAATCGATTCGAATTTGTTGTATAATTCATAAAAGTTTTTATTCTTTAGGTACTATTTGCGGTAAAAAATATGTGTGATTATAACGCTTGGGATATGTTTGGCGAGCCACCCGAGAGCTCGACAGTACCGCGCTCAGCCCAAAGTGACTCGCAGGTGGATTAATAATCTGGAGGTCGAAATACTTTCTATGAAATAGCCTAGAAAACACATTACTATTTTCGTATAAGAAATTTTGGAATAATGACTCAGGTTTCAGTGATGTTTTAAATAGTTTTTATACAGTACCTTCTATATTCCCTGATTAAATACACAAACTTACTTCTCATCAATTATTCTTCATTCTAAAAGATTTTTCATCTTTTGGGAGTAAAACACAAAGTTCCCACTCTCTTTGTTTTAAAACTGCAAAATTTTATGAAAATTCCACAATTTAAATAAGAAGTTCTTTATTTGCAGTTGGTCAAAATCCACGATTCTGAGCTGCAAGCACTCGGCCTGGATAAGGAGAAAATCGCTGAAGAGGCTGAACGACAACGAGCCGATCGAATGAGGCGGAGCAAGTAAGAAGAATGTGAAAACTTCTGAAAAGTCTGAGTTACTTTTAAATTCCCAGTTTGTACCAGATGTAGCAAAAGCCGCCCTAAAAGCACAAAGATCCGGAAAATGTTCATTTCATCAATGTAACCAAGCGACTTAATAAAAAAAAGACGAGCGTTTTGAAACTGCTTTTAAAAAACGAGGCCGAAAATGGTAGGAAAAGATGACTCGTAGAAACGAAACTAGTTCTGGTTTTATTTAGTGCAAATTGCACTTCAGATCTCCCGTTCTCGAAACCATACGAAAGGCATCGATCCATGTGCTGCAAAAATTCGGCGCTCTGCCTAAGAAAAAGGACAATGCGTTGCTTCTTTATAAAGAGCGTGAAGTGGAAACAGTGCCCTTGATGGAATTCTGTGTGAGGTTCGTGAGAGTTGTTTTCTCTCGTCTGGTGGAACGCGGAGACCAACGTCCGGACACTATAGTTTTTGCTTTTTAAATATCAGCGAAGGAATTTTCCTCGCTGCCGAAAGCACTGGCTAACTAACCGTTTATCAATGTGAACTATTATGTAGAAGTGAACGCGTGATTTAATTGTTTTAACAGCATTTCCTGCCACTCTTGTCTGTTGTCTCACCTTTGAAGCCAACCTTCCTAATCTCTGAGACAGGTAGGGGGTACATGGCTGTTCCAATGTTTCGAAAACGTAAACCACAAACATACCACAAACTGGTCAAATATATCTAAAAAACCGTACACGCGTCATGGATAAGAATTGGTGCAGAACATTAGTTCTAAAAATTTAAACACCGATATAAAGAAAACTACTGCTGGAAAGGTTGTTTCACAGTACATTTATGTTCCAGTTTTCCAGACCTCGAGAGTTTTTCCAAGAGCCAAAGCCGTTTTCTTTTCGCGATCTTGGGAAATCAATGGTTCAAAGTTCGACGACAAAGCCGGAAAAATGGTTGTTAATTTAAAAATTTCTTAAGATCTTGTTATATGCATACGTTGTGTATTTCAAAACATCCATTGCAATTCGCAAAGTAGCAGATATTTAGCGCGTACTTATTTCGAGGAGCCTCGTACGATCAGCTCGAAGATAATGCAGCCTCAGAGGTTTGTGAGTTTTTTCTCGAAGCAATAAAGTAATATTATCAGAGCTCGAAGGAATTCCCTCGTTTATAGGCTGTCCCAGTCGGGTATGCGAGGCTTGATCGATTTTTTTAAAATTATCCTAAAAGTTGTCCGCAAATCAATGGGCATTCTAACACAAATTTCTGAGGTAAAAACTCCTACGTCGAATTAAAATTTTGTTGATAGAAACAAAGAATATTGGGATCTACACATTTTCGTCAATGAAAAACAAGCTTGTACATTCTATTTGAATGAAACTCTAAAGTTATGGAAACGAAGAAGTCGATGGAAATGTCGGCCTTGGTTTGATTTTTGAAGCACTCCACATACAGGAAGTTCCCGAAATGAACGGATAAGTCGTAGTCGGTGTGCGATAAGCCTGGCAAACATGGTGCATGAGGCGGACTTTCCTAGCTCATTTCGTTCAACCTTTTCACGTTTACTGGCGCTACGTGTGGGGAAGCGTTATCGTAGAGACAGATTTGTACCTTTATGTAGGCCAATGAGTGACTCAGCCGTTTAACATTCTGGTACAGTTCACCGGTTTGCTGGACGTGAATCGCCGCCGTAATTGCTTCTTCCAAATGCAGAAAACTGTGATCAATCAAACTAGGGTTCGAACACAGAACAATCAACACCGAATGCTTTCGGTGCAATTTCGGGTTTGGGAAGCGCTGTGGAACCTCGTCAAAGACAACCATTGAGCCCGTCGTCGTCTATTGTTTTACAGAATCCATCTGATTCCGCACGTCGCCATACGGTCAAGAACAGGATCGTTCTGGTTGCGCAGAAGAGGCGTAGATGTAATTTAATCCACGCAGCAACCATATGTCAAACTTCTCCGACTTTTCAACTTTTTAATAATTTTAGATGCTTCGAATCAGCTGAGATGCTTATACGGAGTTTTTTCAAGTGTTTTTGAACTACTGATTATATATTTGAGCCGAAAAGCCTACACTTCTAGGCCGATTTCGCTAATACGAGATTCCTATAACCGACGTCGCATTTCGCACTCGCTAATCCTTCTTTGGCTCCATATCTCGCCGCCAATGTCTTGAGCAATTCACTTTACCAGTTCGATTCCGTAGTAGTAGATTTTTCGAAATTACTATGCTGGCATGTGAAATTCTAACTTTTAAAAACTCGTTACAAATTTAGTCCATATTGAAATTCATTTTCAGTGTAAAAGTTTATGAATGCATGAAGAAGCCTTATGAAATAAGCTTTAAAGTTATGTAGAGCATAGGATTTGATTGACGGATCTTACTCATGGAGTGGGCTCATGCCGGCTAGTTGCAGGGTTACGTGGCGTGTCTCCAGATGGCGCATAGGGGGTCAATCGCGGACCAAAAGCGACATTTGTTTTCCTGAGACGCATATGGATCCAGGAGTGGACTCCTTGTTTTTTTGCTCCGATTTGGCACTTGCTTCCTGTGCCTACGAAGACGTATTCATGCATGTGTGCGTGGCTGTGTTGTCATCTGTGCGGATTGTATTCTACGAGTCAATTCGGCCAAAAACCTGCAATCAAGTAATAGGGCTGTATACGGGAGGCGTTTAGTAGTCGCCTCCAACAAATGAACTCCTCGTCTACTCTGGAAGAAACTGGTAAGCCATAGTGGGTATACCCAGCTCCCATGTCCAGAGCTCAAAAAACAATTCATGGGCATATGATATGTTAAACGCAGTGAAACAAGTGAGTTTCATTCCTCTGAAGCCGAGGAGAGCCGCAATCCAGTAGAGTTCGGCAGAACGAGTAAGACAAAGCGGGTAAAAACCTAGAGCTATACTAGGCTCCTTAAGTCGTAAAGGACCATAATGACGGTCTGCAGCTACAATGCACGCACATTTGCATCTGAGCCCTCAATGGAGGACTTGGTCATGCAGAAAAGAAGGATGAAGGTGTGACATCATCGGGCTGACTGAGGCGACAAGACGTCACCCAATCAAGGCGAGCAAGAACATCCATTCATTCGAACAACTAATAACCCGAATCGGGTGTTTATGGTTACAGAAATGTGGATCAACACCGGCAATGACAATGTTCGTCGTTTACGGACTGACATCAAGCCATGACGAAGACGAAGTCGATGCATTCTGTATGGACTTGGAGAAGTTCTACAGAGAAGACCATACATACATTCTTCAAGTTCATCACTGTACCACTAAGGCTGGACCAAGAAGAACGTCACATTGGGACCCACGGATTAGAATGGAACGAGCAGATTGAGTAGTTACGTGGGCATAACGACGAAGACCATTAATAGTAATTCGCAATTCCAGAAGCCCCACTCTGGAGATCTGGACGTGAGAGCCTCTCATTCGAGAGTGCCATAACGAACTAAACAGCATCATATTAAATTGGGAGACTGGCCTAATCAATGTCGCTATTTTCCCTTAATTCGACAATTGATCAGACCTCTTTCGTGCAAGGTTTCATTTTTCGTAGAAAGTGGAAGAAGCCGCTTGATTCAAAACAAAGACCCATTTCACCATGAACTAAAACTTATTAAGTTTTTTAGTCCGATGTTTGGTAGGTTTCACTCGTCTACAGAAATGGGATCGGCTCATTCAATGTCTTCATGGGCCATGAAATCTGAAGGTTCAAAAGTCACTGAGAGACGTCTGCCTCCAGAAACACTCGTTCTGATACGACAGCGTGCAATCGCATGAGCTGTAGACAACTACCATCTCACGTTCAAACATGCGAAACAGTGCGTTTGATAAGCCCATCTAAGCTGTGCCGATTGCAAAACCATTCCACTCCGACTCCGAGACAGAACAGTTGCAGCTTCTAGAAAGGTAATGGAGATAATCATTCACGATTACTACTGCGACCTCTTCAGAAGCCTCGTTTTTTCGCCGTCAAACAAAATGAAGTAGGATTGATATATCATTTCACCGGTTAGCCATTCCGAAATACGACATGCTATTTCGTTGGTTGAAAATAGAACAACACCAAGTCTGGACTAGATAAGATCTAAAATACTTGGAGAACCTTTCACCAGTCCTCATCATTTCACCGACTTGGGTCTTTACACATTACTTGTCAGTTTTCAAACTTCCAATTCAATGGAAGACCAGCAAGATTGTGTTGCTCATGGAAAAGATTAACCTCCACGATATCGGCAACTACCGCATAATATGCATGCTGTCTGTCGTCTATAAGGTTTTCACTCGGATCATCGTGGCAAGGATTGACAGAACAGTGGATGAAGGACACCCAAGTGAGCAAATAGTATTTCGTAAAGGATATATATATATATATATATATATATATATATATATATATGTTTATCGAACTGCTCTTTTCGAGCTGATGAAAGATTGGTAGATTGGTAGATTGGCTGACGTTTCGGTGGCTTTGCCTTCTTCAGAACTTAAGCGTTTTTAATGTAACGATAGCCTTATAATTTCGCGAAATGTCTATAGTACTGATGAGGAGCTAACATGTAAAGAAACGCCACTTTATTTGAATTATTTCACTTTATTCATTCTATTTTAATGTATTCTTCCCCAGTGAATTTTTCGTTATTCATGCCTCAACCGAGCATGCTCTGAAAAGCAGTATAGAAACAATACAGAAACTTAATAAAGAGTGAGTCTATGCGGCAACGGCAAACTGGTTTACAAATTTTAGTTATTTCTCGGCTAAAGAACAACTATCCAGGTGGTCCTGTCTTGTACTTGCTTATTAAGACACACAAGCTAACTTCTAATGATAATCTTACGTCCACTGAACCGTCCTCATTTAAGCATAGACCTGTCATCAGTTGCATAGGTGGGCTAAAACACGCAATAAAATGGTTGATAAACCTTACCCTAACCCACTTGCTATAATTCACACCAATTTATTTCCCTATACTAAATTATTCCTAGACTATTGATGGTGCACGCAACCAAACAGCGCACATGTAATGGAATTATTCAATGTTACTTAATTTTATTCTACTGTCTCAAATGATTCCTCAATGCCGGCCATTTCGACCTACTCGTAGAAAATGAAAAAGTAAAAAAAAAGTGAATGCGTATGGCTTGTTGATTCGACAACTAATGACTCTTTTAAAACAGTGTCTTATCTCTCTATATTCCTGTTGAGCAAACACGAAACGTTACTTTATTCCTTATTCCAGCAAAGTTGGCGTTTAGGTAGTATCGCCTTCTTCAGAGCTAAGTGTCTAGGTCTAAAGGTGATCCCCAAATATTCTCTTGCGAAGGTAATCCTCCAATTACAAAGCACTGAAATGTTTCTTCATGGCACACTTTTTCATTATGGCGAACACTTCGTTCTGCTGCCAGAGGATTGCGATCAAGTACGAGGCATCGAAATGTAACTACTTTGGGCTCCACTCCGGGCAAACAGAACGAAATGTTGTTCATCAAAAAAAACTGTATGATAAAGGAACACTTTTTGTTTTGTATTTGGATGATCATTATTGGACGAAATTACTCGGCTCTGAGAAAGGCGATACTGGCGGTACATTAGTTTTACAGGAATGAAGAATAAAGTAGCACCTCGCGTTTGCTCAACAAGGTTATCGAGAATTATTTGATCAATCAATAGAAAGTGGATAGTGAGAATTACTACAGAAAGTGTCGTATTTGTTAAAACTTAAGGTGGTCGGGAAGATATTTTGCACAAATTAGTGGCTCGCTCATTAGCCAGCGATTAGCAAAGGCCTTGCCATGGCTAAGGTAAGGTGGAAGCTCCAGTTCTAGATTGTCGACCGTTACTCTACTGTCGATACATAGGAGACTTCTTCATCGTCTGTTTCACAGAAGAACAGATGGGCGACTGCCGACTGCTTTGAATAGATAAACGGACGGTCGGAGTATTCAAGATTTACTCTAGAAAAACCAACCGAGGACTGGTTTCCATTCTTAAACACCGAAATAAAGCTTTCAGGATGTGGCTAATTAACAAAATAGTATCGAAAACCAAGCAGTAAAAATATGCTTGTGCAATACCACTCCTCTCATCCTTTGCACAATAACATAATAAAAAAGCGCCCATCAAAAACATGTACCGAACTGCTAAAAATGTTTACACAGGAGAATAGGAAAGGAAAGAACCCCTGAACTAGACGCGAAAACTAGTCATTCCCAATGGTTACGAAGCGAACGCCGCGCTAAAAATTCGACTCTAGGTGTACATGGTACTCAAAAAAACAATGGAGATTGTTTTGAGGTGACTGTCCACATTCTAGCGCAGGAATCAAAAACATCAACGCGCGAGATTCTTGAGGCGTTTTAAATAAGTTTCAAAGGTCCAAAGATAAACCTGAGAAACGAATGCTTCACTACTACACGTGAGATGGCGGCTTATTTCGAGGTGACTTTTTGATCTGGGTGGGTGTCACTCGTCGTGGTTTCCATACTTAACAAAGCTGTGAGCAGTTTCTAAATAAAATGACGTTCATCTGCATGCTAGATCTTCACTAATAGTATAAATGGTGTTTTATTTTTTACTTTCTACCTACTGCAATTTTTAAGGCAGAGTATTAAATGAAATGCATCCACAACGTTGCTGAGATATTTGCAAAACTCTGGACCGCAGGTGTCTGCGGTAAGGAACGAACATGCTATCACCCTTTGCGGGGTTCAGCAACTCTGATCGCTGCCAACATGTAGAATTCAAAGAAACCGCTCCATACCTCAATCTGTCGAAGATAAAGTGGACGGGACAACATAATGGGTATGAAGGAAAACTGATGGACATGAGACCTTAGTGCCTGAATTGCTCGGGATGTCAAACGCGAAGCAGGAAGACGAATGGTCAGAGTTTTTCATGAAAAGCATTGAAGAAAGGTATGGTACTCAACGAGTGCCTAGAGAGAGGAGAAACCACTCAATTTGCCAAAAAACTAATATTTGTTATACGTGAACTCAACTGAGGTACAAATGATATCTACTCTACGGCATAGAAAATCTTTCTTCAAAATGATAGCTAAAGTGGTGAATTATGTTAGTTTTCACTTTGAGGCAATGAGAAGAAAAATCTTAAAGGCAAATAGAAATTTCTATTGTCTAAAGACATCTAGAATCAACTCCGTTGAGGTCGGAAGCACTCGTTTTTTTTTTTGATAAGCGGATTCAATGCCGATTTGTGCTTCCCACGTCATTACTGCTGACAGCTTGGTGCTGATAGCACCGATAGAGCAAAAAATGGTTGATAGAAAGGCAAACCAAGAGCTTTCGTTGGTCTGGGATGGATAAATGTGAAACCTTGGGAGAGGCAATCACGAAGCTGAAGACCTACTGACGTTTTTGATCGTGCTCGTAATACGACATCGTTATGGCTGCATTTCACATCCATTCAACTTTAACAAGCAGATTTTGATTCTCTAAGTTCCTCGTTCTTGGTTTTATTAAAAAATCTACATAAACCCTTAAAGCACAAAAAATCTGTCAGTTGGGATGCCAAAGTTTGAAAACTAAAAGCTTAAGCGGTCCACTTAAGCTAGTGACAGACTTTCAAGCTCATGGCAACTTTTGTTGGCAATTAATTGTTAGCGGTCACTAGAATTTTTCTTAAGTGAATAAAAACGCTCTTTACGTTGTCAAATTACCTCCATAAAATTTCCCAGTCTGACAAGGCGTCATAATATTTTTTAGAAGAAGCGCACTATGAGCTCAGTTTCTCAATACCCTCTCTCAATTCAGGTTGCTCGTCTGCCAGAATACGATCCGTTTTGCCCAGTTCACGGCAGCCGTCGTAGAATTGCACGACGTCAGCATCTCGTCAGCATGCAGCACATCATGAGCAGCATGGACCACGATGATGCTCCAGAAGATGTCGGATATCTATACAAGTCAGCCTTCATCTAGTATATCTAAGAACCCATATTTAATCGTTACTCTTTGAAATCGCCAACATTTCTGCTGCCATTGAATGCCACCGGAATTTAGAAAACAGATCAAATCAAATGTGCCCACTATGTTATTACCTTCATATTCGATAAGATTAAGATTCAATAAGCTGAGACTCGATAAGATTTTCGCGAAAAGTACCGTACTATTTCAAAACGTCGTCATACTGCTACGGCAATATATAGGAAAAAGCGAAAAATTTTAAGAAGGCCAATCATAAAACTTAATTGCATTGCCATTCTTAGATCCTTGTGGATTTTTTCATTTCGTAATGGCGTGAACAAAATTGCTATTATCGAAGGACCTGCATGATAGTGAACGCATTGGCCCCCTGATAGGGTAATAACGCATTCATTTCTCACCGCAGCCACCTGTGGTCCGAAGTGTTGCAAATAACTCAGCATCATTACGGTTGTATTTCACATAGTACCCTGCCGAGAAAAATTGTAATAGGCAACAAATTAAAGGAAATTAGAGGTTAAATTTGCTGCTTTCTGAAACTTTTTCACACCCTGTTTTGCCTTAATAGAAGAAAATCCTAGGCACTAAGTATAGTACGGACTATTTCTTCCACATGTATAACTATTTAAGATTGAGAGGTTCATATTCAGCTATGATTTTTTGGCAAAAATTATTCGAAAGAAGAAACGTGAACAGCTGAGTGGCAGCGAAAAATTGAAGGTCGGCAAGGTGATTCAGAAGATCAAGGTTTGTCTATTTTTGTAACGAAAGCTTTCAAATCTTCTCTCCTCTACTACACTGCCCCCAATCTTGCCACCACATCCGAATGCTGTCCTATATTAGATCAGGCACGTATTAAAAAGATATAAGCAAGTTCGCTTTTATTGAGGATTAAGTGTTTAGTTAAAAGCAATGGTTTTCTCTCAAAATCGTTTTGTATGCTCTGAGTAATTCGAAAGCCCGACGTGTTATCAGTCCAACGAGCCTTTTGTAAACCAAGCAACAAAGAATGAACTCGCTAAAAAATTTGCTTTAATGCCTATTAATGATTATATCTTGTTTTTAACTAGCTTTCCTAAGAAATATATCTAGGTGGTTTCGTAATCTTCATGATAGGACTTCCTACAGATGGAAAATTATCCCATTAACTGCCTTCTAAATCTACCATCGACGTTTAGGCCAATCTTCTCGTCATATCGGTGGCATTTCTATTTCTATTCTCGGCGTTTAACGGTCTTTCAAATCTGCAAACATCTGTTAACCATGAGCTTGGAGCGGACAGTTTAGCGTAAGTGTTATGATGAAACTTCTTTTCGGAGCACTATACAATTTTAGAAGTTATTTCTATCATAAGCAAAAGTTTTCACCCTCTACAAGCTATCCCATTCTACTATTTTTAAATAAATAATTTACTCTGCATTGTATCTATATGTTCAGATCAATAGGCATTGTGCACAATGCATACGTGCAGACAAGGTAAGCGAAACGCACTACACACAATGCACTGCACTTTCAGAGATTTATTTCGGTCAAAAAAGTCTTCAATCGATAGCTTGTCTGATAAAGATGTTATATCAGTAGCGGATCATGGAAAACTGCACTCTACATTCAATAACTTGCAACAAACTCCTTCTCGGACAAGTTCATTTCACGGCGAGAGATAAGCGCTGTTGAGGCGAGTAGGAATCACCGAAACCCCTTCGGGAGAAGAGTGCACAGAAATTCCTCCGCGAAAGCACTGTTATTTAATGCTTAGAGAAAGCTTTTCACTATGTATTCTTTTTTTGATGAGCTTACATGAGGTTGATAATGATGTTTATTTTCGGCTAACGTTTCGACGTCTTCGTCTTTCTCAGAGCAGATGATCCGAGTAGATGGTCCTCGCTTGTTATTCGCCTCGACGTGGCAGCTTCGCCTTCGTGTCGAGTTAGGTCTTCTTCAGTGAGCCATCTCCTCGAATGAGGCATCCTTACTCAGTGATGCCCTTTTATACACGATGCTGATGGTCGAAATAATGATAATGTCCGGTGATAACAACTTGTTTTTCTTCCGGACATACATCATTGAGCACATCGTGCAGAAGTCGGTGTTGTTATCAGCTAGCACAAAGGAAGAAGAAGACGAAGAAGAAGCTAGCTGAGGAAGACGAAGACGTCGAAACGTTAGCCGAAAATAAACATCATTATCAACCTCATGTAAGATCATCAAAGAAAGAATACATATTGATTAGTGAAACCGAGGTTCAGGGAAAGTCGGTTTCGAAATATTACTACGCTTTTCACTATGTTGAAGAATAAATCATTGAGGAGACTTCTTCTTAGTGGCTAGGTGTTCGCAAAGTGCTCGTTAACAAGTGCACTCCAACTAAGAATGTTTTCTGAAGCAATTATCATGCCTTACTACTACAACATTTTACTGATGTCCTAAGCGCCACGCTCAACAAAGAATTTTTCAAATTACACTTTCTACTTGGTACACGTAATTGACAGATCTTGCGTAGAATTAACACTATTCGTTTAATAGTCCTTACACACAATACTTCGTTTGGAACTTTTTTTTTCGAACGAACTTCTCCAAGTTGTATTCATAGTGGTGAAACAAATGTTTTCTACAAAAGCACCATCTTACGTAGCATCTTTATCTCGAGCACACTTTGAAGTGTATTTGCAATCATAGCTTCCTGCTATCACCTTGTAACCATTCTTTCGATGTCTCAGGCTCAACGGTATCGTTTCCTTCAACGAAACGAGTAGTCGACGATGTGGAACAATGCCGCTACCAGGCAAATGCAAATAAACGTTCAAATTAGAGTCATTCAGTGAGATTTTCCACACGGGATCACCATAGATTTCGCCTTATTGGGTTGAGGAAATGGTTCCCTGCCCGTAGCTTTCAATAATAATAATAATAATAACCTACGACCCCGATGAATTCGGACAAAACGCTTCGTCATGAAGTGTGGATACCTCAATAACTTCCTTCTCAGATTACCACCTCAAATCCCGGTCCCATTCGCTGATGCTAACCAGAGTCCTCTCTTCACAAATCTTCCCAGGAAGCTCATTCTTATTTTATCCATAACTGCCAGTAAGGTAAATCCTTTAGCCGACAAGGGTTCAGCGATGGAAAGCCTTTTGTGCCAATTATCAGCATGCAGATGTGCTTTGTGCAGCAAATCGTACACAAGCCTCATAATGTGCTGCACCTCTTATCATGAAGGGATCGCTTGCCTTATATACCAAGATTCTTCAAATATAGCTGCCTCTTGAGCATCATTTTAACATCTTTGTGTTTGTTATGTGATTTGTTCTGACCGAGGGTGACACCATATCTAAAGGTCCCGAAGGATTTTTTAATGCAGGGATTGTCTATTCTGCTGCATTTCTTTTTGGTAATGCTTTTGTAAATCGATTTTTCTTAACTTCCGCACGAGTAATCAATGAGTTTTAGGTTGTTCAGCACACACAAGGTTGTGAGCTAGACATTTGAAGAAGACATTGATTATACTGTCAGCAAATTTTACTAGTGATCTAGTCACATAAAACCTACATCGCTAGTAATCCATTGCGTTATTGGCAAGATAAAGGTTATTCAACGGGCTTATTAATCTCTGTTCAAAATATAGAATACAAAGGTTTAGTAGGTGAGAGCGTGGTTGTAAATCCAATAATCTGTCAACGAGTAAATTTCATTTTGAGTGTGAGACTAGTGAATATTCACATCTCGTCAACACTTGCCGCATTCCACAGAACACCGTTCTCTAACATGTGCCCGCTATTCTTTTCTACAATCAGCCTTAAATGTTGGCAATAAATAATATGAATCTATCAGTCTGAACATCGAGGCAGGGGTCGTGGCGCCATGCTAGATTCATTGTCGTTAAAGATCTATGGGTTATGAGGCAATACCTTGTTAGATCACCCATCACCCACTTCCTTAGCAACATCCTCGCTCTGTGCCGTCAGGTCATACTTTTTAGATCATTGAAGGAGTAGTTTATCGCCGACATTAAAGAGCTGACCAGTTTTCGATCCTATTTAACATGATAGCATGTGTAATACCCTTGCAGTGGTAGAATAAAATCTGTCCTGTGACGAGTCATGTTTTCCTATCCTCAACGTTCTCGAGTTGTCGGCGAACTACTGTCTACTATCAAAAACTCACCACCGTTCATCAAACGCAGATAAGAGGCGGTGGACGAGTTCTAGGTTCACAAGCTCCACAAAATTAAGCGCTGTTCCATACAGTAATCACGAAAAATTTAAAAAGCGTTTAAAATTTTTCAGACTATTAAGTTTATATCATATGCTGTTTCTGGTAAAATTTCGCTTCCAGGAATAGCTGCAAGAATACGAAGATGTAGTCTCATCAGTTAAAATAGGATTCCCTAAAATTTAATGTCTTGGAGTGGGCATTATTTTCAAAAGAAAAGCACGGTGAAGAATGTATGTTGCAAATTTTTTAAGAGTTTAGAACACAGCGATATGTTCTGCTGTTGAGAAAGTTGTTGAAGTTTTCACTGTGTAGGGTTCTTCGAAGTCCTTCATCTCTTCAACTTCATTGATCTAGTATTAGCCTTTCCTATGTGAGTTAAAGCCATGGTTTTACTGCCCACCATTTTGTTTCTTCTTCTTCATTATATGACTCGATACCACTAGTTGTGCGGTTCTCTGCACTTGTTCCACTCGATTTGCTTCCTCTGGTCGATATTCCACTAAGCTCTTCGGTACTACATTTGGTCGGGCTGTTGCTTGACGATTTTGGCGGTTTTCTATGAATGTCATTGAATTATGGCGGAGTCGATTATTCCTTGAATCCTTGAACGGCCCTGCCAGGGTTTCCTCAGGTTTTCAGCCACAGCAATCACCAAATTTTATCGGTTTGAGAAACTCTTCGTACAAGCCTGGTAGCCATTTACTGGATCCCATAGGAATGTGAAACTTGATTGATGCAGTGCTCGCTCAGATTAGGACCTTGCGCTTATCGTATAACATTACTACAGATGTGTTAACCAAGCCGTCCAAGCCTGTGTAGAGAAGCAAAATTCGAATTCCATTCTTAGAGATGAGTTAACAAAAAGCTAGCGACGCGAACATGAACTGTCGTTTCTGCTCACTAGTTCTCAAACACTCGTGTACTCTGCGTTCGTAGCCGTTGGTTGCTTGTGTTTCAGTGTACTCTACATGTCGTTAGCTGTATCTTCGCTGTTCGTGCCAACTTACATGATCGACCGATTCGGTTGTAAACTCACACTAATCACTGCCATGGGCATATATGTGTTCTATATGGCAGTGAACATTCGACCAAGGTGAGCGAACAGTTCGCAAAGCTTGATATAGAAAAAGCAATTACTTTGCATTATGGTGTTACTCTATCACCATAATCATCAATCATCTAATATCATCATCTGGTGATGGTGTCTCTTGCTATCGTTCAATAAAGGCAACACAGCTCATTTTTTGAAATCACACAAGTGATTTTGCGTTGTATTATACATCATATAGCGGCGTGTTTTGCTCAGTAGTTAGACGTCCCCTGCAAATACACATGAGTTCGATCTCTCTCACCAAGCATGGCAAGTTTTCCATCTCTCCAGGGTCGGCAAATTGGTACCAGACTTGTCTGGAATGAGATCAGCACTAACCCGATAGATGGGTAGGCCACTGCAAGTATGTTGAATGCATGGCACATTCCTTAGGGATTGATCGAAGCCGAGTTCTATCTTTTTTACCCTCTTATCATGTATCATACTTGTAATTTTTAATAACATTCGTCAAAAGAATGATAAAACAAATAAAAGGATAAAATAATCTACCATTTTCTTCAGCTATTCCTCGTTAATTCCCGCTTCTGTTCTGGCCGGCGTAGCAGGTTAGACTCAGAGTACTGCCATTCTGTCGTTTATCCAATGAAGCTGCTCTATTAGCTTTGCTTTCCAGGATCCTGCTTGTGGGGAGCGAAATGTGTCTATATTACACAAATGGGCATTCGATACGCCCACCTCAATATTGAGAGTCCTAACACGGTGATCGTACGGTAGGTACTATGCGTGATATGATGAAGCCTCACGTTACCTTTTGTAATCCATAGAGATGTGTAAACTGTTATATTGATGTACATCGGCACAATATATCCAATAACACTCGAAATTAAGCCACTTTTTGAGATATCGTTGCATTGTTCTTCGCTAGGCATGCACAGAAAAAATGGAATATTCGCAAACCATCCACAAAACCCCTCTGGATCACGGCTGTCGACATACCTTCGGGAATACATTTAGGAGGCATAGATTATATATGATGATTAAGGCTACGGAAAACCGTGGTGCACTTTCTGAAGTTTTTACCAATTTAGGCTCAATATGCAAATAATTGCTCTCTTATGCGGTTCCACTTCGGCCCGCATAGTCGATGGTTCAGTTTCACCCGTCGGGGCAACGGAAAACACATGGTCTCACTTCAACCCACTGCGAGCCTTTCTGCGACTATACATTCAGCTAAACTCGTCGTCGCTTGATTTCTAAACTATCCAGCTTGTGATATTGGACTCACAATAATGAGAGAGTAATTCTAAGTGGTACCACACTGACATAAACAAATTTGCTAAGAGCATCTACAGATACAGGTTCATCCCGGCCTTGCCTTCATATAGACTCTAAAATAAATGTTTGACGCTAGCAGTAAATTTGTTCTTATGCCATCTCCATATGGCCAGAGTTAATAATTCAAAAAAAAGCGATTTAACACACTTTGCAACATGTTTTGTTCAAAGCGTCACT
This sequence comes from Angiostrongylus costaricensis, assembly GCA_900624975.1. NCBI lineage: Eukaryota > Metazoa > Nematoda > Chromadorea > Rhabditida > Metastrongylidae > Angiostrongylus > Angiostrongylus costaricensis. The sequence goes on from UYYA01000461.1 coordinate 53,999, forward strand.
CTAACATATATACATATGTATATATATGTATATAGGTATATATGACCTACCAACGACTTGCCACCTCATCGTGGCTGGAAGATGTTCCTAGGTGCCGGGTTGCGATGAAAGGCAGGAGATTCACCTCGGCTTCAACTTCCTACAGACCCCTGCCAGTCTCCCAAGCTGAGAAGAAGTCTGGCGTTTCCATCAGAGTGCACAGCTAAGAGTAAACCAGTACCAGGATCCGTTACTGTCCTGCTACCAAACTAGTAGCATGGTGGCAATTCTCTTTCAGACCCACATGAGCGGCGGATGCCTGTGGTGGTGGCGACTTGAGGCAACTAACCACGGGACTCTAAGGAAGCACAATGGCTAAAGCAAAGCTCCGAAAAAGTGGAGATTATGTGGTGGTCTCAGAAAGTGAGGACGGGCTGTCTAAGTATTCAAATACGTATATATATGTCTATATATATATACATATAAATATATATATATATGGCACATCTAGAACCCACTATTATATATATATATATATATATATATATATAAATGTGTCGTTTTCTTGTTCAGCAATCGCGAGGTTTTTAAACAGCATACATTTACTTCCATAGAAAAACACAATACAATACAACGCTAGCTGACGTTTCGGCAGTATCGCCTTCTTCAGAGCCTGGAAGGGTATACTGATATACAATCTACTAGGCCAAACGCTTCAATAACACTTACAAAAAGACGAAAGACTCTCTGGTAATTACATGATCAACAACCTCGAAAAAACCCACCGCTTTTTCGTGACTTCCAATGAGGAAGTTTAGAACAGCTGATTATAGTCGCATGTGGTTGACGACTGCACCAACCCACATCAGAAATTGATGCGAACATACGGGGTCAGGTCGCGTATGACCTCTGGGCATTCATCCCTGCTATTCATTGTAGGGTTTTTGGCATTTATCCAAAAAGCCTCAAAGAGTTTTCGCACTGGTGTTTTAGTCTCCTGTGCAAGGATATTGACTTTTGCTTCAAAATCGTCTCCGCTATGCTTTTGTATGCTATGCGTGCCTAGTGGGGTGCTTCGTCTTAGTTTTCGTTTGCCATCTAGGTGTT
>UYYA01000462.1:0-55031 GCA_900624975.1 Angiostrongylus costaricensis
CATAAACACAATGGCCAGGCTTGGTGCCAATCGCTGTCCCATTGCCAACCCCCTTATTTGCGCGAAATATTTTCCAGACCATCTGAAGATCGAGCAGTTTAGGCACTCCTTTAAGAGAGCCATTAGCTGCTGGATGGACAAGCCATGCATATTTATTCTTCCTTCATGTTCAACAAGAAGTTCGAAGATGGCTTGCATTGCGGAGTCATTCGATACGTTGGTGTACAGTGCGGTAACTGGGTTTTTCGAGAAGTTGTTGATCGTGTAATTACCAAAGAGTCTTTCATCTTTGTGTAAGTGTTATTGAAGCGTTTGGCCTAGTAGATTGTATATCAGTATACCCTTCCAGGCTCTGATGAAGGCGATACTGCCGAAACGTCAGCTAGCGTTGTATTGTATTGTGTTTTTATGGAAGTAAATGTATGCTGTTTAAAAACCTCGCGATTGCTGAACAAGAAAACGACACATTCATATTCCAATGCCGAGGTTAAGAGAAAGTCTATCCTGTATTCTTTGTTTCTAAAAAGCCAGCCAGCATAGTTGTAAACGGTTGAGAGACCTGAGGATTACCATCATCTCCATCGTTCTCATCGGCCGCATTCTTTTCAACATTCAAATGACGTTAAATATTTCTCAGAATTGAAAAATCCACCAACGATTTCGTGAAATTCTTATCCTTCTTGATGGTCTTGTCAGATCAAGGACACCGCCTTCCGTTTAGTGTCAAACACAAGAGATAGACCTGAATTTCATGCTATTCAACGAGAACTTCCTGCTTATTTTCTCGCGATCGAATTCATCTGATTTCATCAAATATCGTGTAGTGTCGATAAAGTCGCACACGAGAACCGAACTACGGTGACCATTTTGTCATTGGGGCCCCATTTTCTAGAATGTTCAAGTCCGACGCCTCGATTTAAACATAACCTGTATGTTTCCGCACGAAAGCTCAGTGAACGATCAACATTGTCATAGAACCGACAGGATATATGGTCGAAAAGTTCTTAAGTGAAATTACAAAAAACCGTATTTTAGTGGATTACTTTCAAAAGATTTTCTAGTTGGCGAGTAATCGATAATTTCTGCACTCAGCAAGGGAAATTTTGCTCAAAACCACGATTTTTTATTCTTAACCAGTTGGTGTCATTCATACAAAAATTGTAGACGATGAGAACTTTAGTGTTCTTCTTAATGAAACAATTCTGGACAGATTATATGAAACATGCCGACGAATGTAACCGAATTTGAATAATCGAATTTAATCGGAAAAGAGACTAACTAAGTGGAAGATTTTGAATAACAATACAGCTCCGTACCTCCTTACCCCATGTGTAAACCACCCGACCGTGTCATGTTGTCGGAAGTAGGTCTCTCACCTGGGAATTCGTGTGAATTGTCGCCGTTGCACTTGGTCCAGTTCAATGTCAGTGGTGTCCTCATAGTATTCATTCTCTTTCTTCATCATTCTGTTCCGTATTCGCGTACCTACATAAGTGTCACTGTGCCGTCTGTCTCAGTAGGATCGTAAGTGACCGTCTTCATTGCCTCACCGATCGAGAAGATCTCCTCCGAGCGAATCAACCTCATCATATTCATTCAAGTTCATTCATGCGTTATTTTCTCCAATGCTTAGCAGAACTCCATATTATATTCATCATAAACACTACGTTATAAAAAATCTCTCACATTTTAGTTATTAAAAGCCCATGTGGTTTTCCAACGTTAGCAATTTCATTCGAGCAAACTGTGGGATGATAAGATCAAGCAGGTGGAGAACGTAGTTGTGCTTTAAAATCTGATGATTTTAGATGCTGTCGAACTTTCCTTCATCATACCACTTTCTCTTGTCTCGTATTGCGTCAGCATTTCATCGTTTCTTTGTAGAAATCCAATGCGTCTAGATTCGTCTTCGCTAAATTTTAGTTGTTGCTATTCGTCAAAAATATTGACATCATTAGTAGCATTACTGCTTTTATATTCGATACTTACTCTGAAAACATTTCATAACAAAATCCTCAAATGATGAGGATAGCGTCATGCAGCTCAGGTACGTTGTTCTGCAGGATTTCGCTTCTTTTCACCGTGACCGCGATCTGAAGTGGAGTGTTTTCTCAAGAACGACATGAGGAGGCCGTTGAAGTTCAAGTGTTGTAGATCCTGGCCAAGAGACAATCTATCTCGATAGCGTGTCGCGGACGTGTTGCTTTAGTCCGGTTCCAGTGACCTCCAGGACCACCAGTGTCCAGCAAAGATTTGATCACTCTGCGGCGGTGCTTCACACGTTATAGACTAGAGTGGTCAGCATACAGACTACCGGGCCTGTACTTAGCCAGATCAACAAATTTTTTTTGCCCCTAAAATCTAAGACAGTCGTATTAGAGTCTCTTCTCATATGTAGACCTTGTTGAGAGATTGACCGCTTCTGCACTTAGAGATTTCTTTATGGAAACGACGATTCTCGTCTTAGTTGTTAGCTAACAGCTTGTATTTGTTAATGGGAATGCTAAGTTCCATTTTTTTATGTTCAAGTAGCTTTGAATCCGGCATATGAATCGCTTATTCCTCGGAATACCTTTAACTGCAGCAAAGTGGTCTACCGACAAATCCACACAAAGGACTCACATTCCAATCAAGTATAGCATCTACAAAACAATGAACTTTTCTGATTCTGCGCTACAAGCTTTTATGGTGCGGTTTCTAGATGAACTGAAATTGACCTTTTCTTTTCTAAGGATAAATCGGAACTGGAAAAAAAATGTATTTGTGTGTTTTGGGTGATACGAACTACTCGGACGGTTAGTTCCACGATGGTGTTTTTCATTTCCAAATGTTCCATTTCGTCGACCGATCGTATCTTCACATCACCTCATCAACCTTGTTTTCATACTGCTGCAAAAATAAAACAGAAAAAAAGAGCGAAACCTGATATTGTGTAATTTCGGTTTTCTGGTTTCGGCCATGTTTACTTTTCACTTTCCTTTCTATCAATTATTTACTTCCTTGATTTAGTCTTCTTACTGTCTCGGCAAAACGACTGCAGCTCCTGCAAAAATAAAACAGAAAAAAAGAACGAAACAGGCTATTGTGTAATTTTGGTTTTCTGGTTCTGGCCATGTTTATTTTTCCTTTCCTCCCTATCCATTATTTGCTTCCTTGATTTAGCCCTCTTAGCGTTTCCGCAAAACGATTGCAGTATGCCAAAAAATAGGAGAAAACCGGCAAACTTCAAACTGATTAAAAAGAAAACGGTCCAATGCTTACCAAATTTTATCGCCGTCTGTTGTTTCTTCCATTCCTTTCTTGATGGGGTCAAAACCGTCTCTCTTGCTTCGGTTTTTTAATGGCTAACATAAAAATGATTGTGGGAGGTGGATGCGGCGGGCGCGTTCACGGTTGCATTACAGTAAGTATCCCATAGAGCGCACGCAGTCAAAGCTGTATACTTATATAGTAGCTTCAGTCAATATTGATAATAGTAAAATATGGAGTTATGGATTCAATCATTCATCATTTTACGATATATGTTAACCAATTCTAATATTACGATAAATTATTTTAAAATTCTGGCGATTCTTTTCCTTCAAAAATTACAGCTTTTAAAAACCTCGAAAGCATAGACCTTCCAACGATTCACCGCTTCATCGTGGCTGGGCGGTGTGCGTCGGTGTCGGGTTGATATATACACCTTGGAGTGGTTGGGGTGTTCATCCCACCAGCAGTGCTTACCAAGCTGAGAAGGAGTCTGGCGTTTCTACCAAGAAACCCAGCTAAGAGTAAACCAATACTGGGATCCACAGTGACCTGGTATCAAACTAGTCTCAGGGTGGCAAATCTCCCTCTGGTCCACAAGGTCGGTCTGTGTTCTATTTGACGAAGTCGGTTATTGCCTATCTCCATTTAACGAATTGCTATGTAATCCGACATAGATTGGACTTTACAACCAACATTCCACTATCGTGTTCGCCAGTTAGACGACGACTGCGATGAATCGTCGTCACTTCGTCGCCTAGGTCGGTCGCGAGTTACACAAACTGCTTCGCACTACGGTATCCGTTCCGGATACCACTACTCTTTTGGATCTAAGTTTAAGAATGGCTCTACAAAAGCTGTAAGTTTTAAATGGTAAAACGATAGATTTTTAAACGACATTCGTTAGGTGTCATGGCTCAGCCGCTGGTGAAATTTTCAGTTAAGAAAGCTGTTAGCTAAAATTACCGCATTAAAATATGTATGTATCCAACATTTTCGCGCTTGGTTTCGAATGACTTGCTTTATATAAGCAATGATCTAATTTTCTGAGCTTTTGGGTATAAAAATTGAAAAACTATCCAATGAGTCGTCGAAGCCTTAGTATTTCAAAACTAAACTTGGAACTTGAAACTTAGTATTTCAAGAAGGATAAATGGATAAAGGAAAAGTAGGGCTTCTTTTGTCCTTTATAAACATCCAACAGGGCTAAATCAAACTTTATAGGGTTTATCATTACTTACTCTAAATATTTCTAAATTAAGAAAAAACTTAAGCTATGCGTTTCAGGTTTTTTTAAAAATTATTACTATTTTATATTACTATTATTTTATTAAACTATTTATCGTGAACAGTTCTCAGGATCGACTTTCTATTAACCTCGGCGTTGGATTATAAATGCGTCGTTTTCCATCCTCTCAAGAAGGTGATACTGCCGAAACGTCAGCTACTGTTTTACTGTGTGTTTTTGCATGGAAACAAATGTATGCCGTATAACACGCTCGCGATTGCTGGACAGGAAAACGACGCATTTTTCGTAAAACCTAGAAAACAAAAAATAAGGAAAACATGAAGGTTATAAACAGTATAGGAAATTTTGAAAAATAATTTGACCGCGGTTAAGCGAAAATTAGGCTATTTATTCTATCATAGTTTTCGATGAAACAATCACTTGATCTGACTAGTCCAATAATGTCCGCTGAAAGGATACGCACGTTCCTAAGTTGGCTACTCAATATATGTCTTTATCTCTCGACAGTAGAAGTTCATAGTATTTCACACTTCCAAGAAGTTATTTGTGATCACCGTAAAAATCAGAAATGGTGTGAATCTATGTTTTTTTAAGACAGGGAACAAACAGCAGCAATTGGGCAAAATCAATTTCTGTTTAAACCACAGTTTTATTACCTTTGTGTACAGCAATGGTAATCGAATTTAGCAATGAAAGAAAAGAATGCCAACCACCACTTTCGGTTACACTTAAGAACATCGGTAAGTTTCTTCTATGTCGGCTGGAGAAAATTTCCCACTTGCTCAATTGTGTCTTTATTCACTGTGAAAAGTATTTACTATCCTTTACCGGTCTTTCTGCATTAGTAAATGATTAGAGACCAAAGGAAGAACGAAAACGTTGAATCCCAAAACCGACTTTCATTTAACTTCGACGTTCATCGATAATTCACTGTTTTCTTCAATGAGCAAAGACGATGTCGGCGCTGAGACATTTATTAGCACACAGTAGCCGACGTTTTGACGGCTTCGCTTCCTTCAAAGCCTAGACAAGTCAAATTGACATGAAATCTATTCAGCTAAACACTTTCATAGCCTCAGCAAGCACTTATCACGTAAATTTTTATTCGCTTCCTTTAAACACTTACGGTTTTGTAGTTTGCCAGTCTTCCGGTTGTTTGTTGGAGACCAGCGGCACAGAAGTTCTAAATGGCCGATGAATGTGCCCGGTTCAGGTCAGGGAATCGGCCCGAAGTATGGCACGTGATCGCAAAGCACTCTTCCCTACCGTTCCTATTTAGATTTTTGGAATTTATCCAAAACTTTTCAAGAATTTTAGACCTGACGTCTTTCATTTCTTTGCGAGAACTGCGATTCTTACTTCAGAGCCTTCTTCGTCATGTTTCTATGTCCTGTGCGCGCCTAATAGAGTATTTAACCTAGCTTTAAATTTATTGGCTGGATGTTTTTCTATAAGGAAACACAGTGGTCAGGCTGTTTTTCCAATATATTCGTCCCCGCACGCTTTACAAGAGCTTGGCTATACCATACACGAACTTGCGCAATAACCTTCACTACTGCTAAGGAGTATTTTGCAATTTTGAGGGTCATGTAGGAAGTTACGAGCTAGTCGTCGTGTGAGAGTACGCGGTCGTATTTCAATACCTGTTATCAAATTTTTTAGACCTGACGTTTTTAATTTTAAGCGCCTTATAGCTGTTCTTATTTCGTTGGAAACGAAGTGCAAGATAAACAGTACCTTATTTCAGCTAGAATTATCGTCAAGGGCACGATTTTTCTATGCACCTTTCTTGAGGAGCCACAGTGTAGTAGCCATTGGGAACGATAATTTATCGTGCCAATTTCAGAAAATCTTCCTCCTGCTCTATTCCTGCTCACACACTGGTGGCTGGTCGAAACATGTTTATCACAACTCTTTTTGTGTTTAAGGGGTGAAAGGAAAGGTCAATATGTTTTTGTTATTTGGCTTTCGACACCAATTGATGATGTCGCAACTTTCGGAGAAAGGGCAGTTTGAACGTTCAGGAAAGGAAGGCAGTCTTCTTTCGGTATCCTTCGGGTGAATGTTATGTACTCTGTTTACTGTCGAGGGGGAACGATGTAAATCTCTCTGTGATAGATTAAATAGTGCAGCTTCTTTCGCTTTCACCTATTCCCCATTTTCTCTTTTCTAGATTTTTCGATAAACAATTCATTCTAAAAAAACCGAAAGGCTCGGTTTATGTTTTTTTATTTTATAATTATTTAGGCCAAGTAAGGATGAAACCCATGGAACGGGTCCAAGTTCTACTGGGCGATTATAAAGGAATCGAGAGAAAAAATGGGTTCCTTTTTTCTTTTCATCCGTATATCTTTTTTGAAATACTGAGATTTTACCGATTTATTGAATGGTTTTTTTTAGTTTTCATTACCATAGGCTTAAAAATTTTTTGGATCTTTGTGTATATAAAGCAAGTCCTTCGAATTCGAGCCTGAAAATTTTGGGTACACATATTGTAGTAGGTTAACTATCGGCTTTCTTAACTACAGATTTCACCAGTGATTGAGTTATAACACCAGCAAAATGTCCTTCAAAATTGTCACTACCACTCTAAACTTGATATCGCTTGTGTGACTCATTCTTGAGCTTTGAACTGAAGGAAAAGTGATGGTCGCTTAGAATACCGTAGTAAGAAGCAGTTTGTGTACCTGACGACCTACCTAAGCGACGATGTGGCGACGATTCATCACAGTGGCGAAACGGATGGTGAATTGTTAGTTATAAAGTCTACTCTATGTCGTAATGCATAGCAATTCGTTAAATGGAGACAGATTTCGTCAAATAGAACACGGTATAAGGTACGATAAGGGGTTATTTCTCGATGACTGTTTGTTTTCTGTCGTTGGCGTCGTCGAAAACGTAATGAAGAATGTGGAAGAGCAAGATTGTTGTTCCATAAACCGATACTGGCCTAGTGCTTTTTTTAGTAATGCGATCATCTTCCTACAACCTTCACGTCTTTCTCGTTGTTGAAGCAAAGTCTATCGAATAACTAATACAGAAACCGTTGCCCGTCACACTCCATCCATGGTATGGGAAGGGTGTATGCTTCTAAGGCTTTCAAAAGCAGTAATTTGCGAAGGAAAAAACGCCAATCCACCTTCGTATAGCGCCCTTTCAAATCCAATTTTGTATGGAAACGGGATTGTTGGAATTTCAAAATTATTGAACATAATGTTAGCCCAAGCTATTAAGGTTGACAAATTCTTTGATTGATGAATGTGTATTATGTCGCTATCAGTGTTGATTGATAGTATCATACTAGCTGTACAACTTCGATTGTATGCTATAGGATATTGTGCCGTTACCGTGTACGCACCTGCCGCATCCGTTTACTAGGACTTTCTTCTTTTGTGTCTTAAAAAATTCGAATCAAGGGAAACAGTCTTAATCTTGTTAAGTAAGAAATCTCTAAAACAATTGATAGCGATAAAATATGGTAATTGGGCTCTTTTCTTTATTTTTCTATAATAAAAAAGGGAAAACACTACCGGCGTGAATCAATCCCTGAGGGATGCGTCATGAATTCGACTTCATTAAACATCGTTTGGACGGTCGCGCTGGCCTGCCGATGTATCGAGCCAGTGCTGCTATATTCCCAGACAAGTATGGCACCAGTTTGCCGACCCCGAAGGGTTGGAAGGCTTGGTGGGCCATGTGCGCGGGGATAAATTCCATGTGTGTGTCGCAGAGCCCCTCCGACCACTGCGCCACATACATTTTGCTATATAAGTCAATTTAAGAAAATGGTAAAGAAATTAAATCATGGAGAGTACTTTTTCGATTTCATTTCTACAATATTATAAAAACAAGGCTGATTAGGTGATGTGAAGATACGAGTGGTCGACGAAATAGAACATTCAAAAGTGAAAAAGACCACCACGGAACCGTCTGCGTAATTAATTTCACCCAAAACTTTCATATACCAATTCAATTCCCTCCTTTCCGTTCCGATATATCTTTGGCAGAAAGGTGGTCAATTTCTTTTCAATGAGTGATCCACCTAAGGAATTCGAAATTACTCAAACTCAAAAAAAGGAACTTAGTGCTTCCGCTAACGAATACAGAAAAGAACTAAATCGAGAACCGTCGTTCCCATAGAGAAAGCTAAGCGCAGAAACGCAGAAACGGTCAATCTTTCATCAAACCTACATGTGGCCAAAGATTATGGTTCGATTGTTTTACGATTTATATGCATAAATTGCTACGAAGTGCTCTTGTTGAACTGACGGAGGTTGACATCAGTTGTTTTTGTTGTTGTCGTGATTCGGTGGGCTGACGTTTCGGCTACTTAGCTTTCTTCAGAACCTGGTCCCCACGCCAGATGGAACAGCAGTTACTCTTTCCGAGAGCACACTTCTTACACATTGTATTTCACCTTATGCGCTTCCGTGAAAGAAGTAATAGACAACATGTATTCTTTCTTGATAAGCTTGCACGAGGTTGATAAATATATTTATTTTCGGCTAACGTTTCGACGCTTCGTCTTCCTCAGAGCCGGTGATCCGAGGCGAACAACAGGCATGGACCATCGACTCGGATCACCGGCTCTGAGGAAGATGAAGACGTCGAAACGTTAGCCGAAAATAAATATATTTATCAACCTCGTGCAAGCTTATCAAGAAAGAATACATATTGATTAGTCACACCGAGGTTTAGGGAAGGTCGGTTTCGAAATAATAGACAACAAATTAAATGTTAAACATTGTGATTTCAACTACAGCCTCAGCTTAACTAGACTCGATACCGCTTTGTGCTCCGCAGATCATTCCCTTTTACGGGTGTTTGCTGACACCGCTAGGATAAAACTGGCTAAGAGAAAGACAAATCAAAGCCTCAGTGGTTCAGTGGGTAATAAATGAGCCTCCGGAGAGTGTAATCTCAGGTTCTAATATGGTCCGAAGTCCACGTCTTGCAAATATCTCAGCATCATTGTGATATCCCTATGACTCGGTGAGCTATCTATAGTACTAATGAAGATCTAATGTATAAATGAACGCCATTTTGTTTCAAAACTACTCACGATTTTCTTGGGTGAGGAAGAGACCGCGCGTTGTTCACGTGGGATGACGAGTGAGGCCCACCCAGACCAGAAAACAAATTTGAAGAAAGACAAAGGCTACGTATGATAGCAGAATATTCATCTTTCAGATCCATGCTTGGGCTTTTGAAATTTATCCAAAACCATGCGAGGGTGTCGTTGGTTCCAATTCCTGCGCTAAGATCCTGACTGACAATCACTTCAAAACCGTTGCCACTATGCTTTTGTGCCCTATTTGTACTTAGAGGAGCTCCTTGACGAAGTTTGACCTTCCCATCTAGTTGTTCTTTTATGCGGACACAAAGTGGTCTACCCGTTTCCCTAATGTATTGCTCACCCCATGACTTTCATGAGATCACAGGTACATTGTGCCTGAACTCGTGCAGTCCCCGTTTCTCCCGTTAGGACAAATCACATAATTTTTTGAGCTGTACGAGCGACCGTAGAAGCGCTTAAGGTCTAACTGACGGCAGAGGGTATTTGGTGGAGGTTTAATAACTGCCGTAGAACTTCCAAGACTACTTCTTTTTAAGAACCTTTTAATGACATGGTTTATTCCGTTTGAAATGAAGGATAGCCTGAAAGAGATCTTATCTAGATTTGAAGCATTATTTAGAGCCTAATCTTACCTTTTGATCTAATCAAAGAGGCTTCCGCTTTATAGCTATTGAAAATAGCCACTTTTCGTTCAAGTTCAGCCATTTCTTCCTTCCTTGTTTTCCTGTGCACACATTTTTAGCCGTTCGGTGTATGTTTTTGATAAGCGGTTTTTCATGTGTAGAGCATTAGACGGGAAGTTGTTCATTAGTATATTTTTCTTAATCGGTTTTTATCTTAGAATTCTAGTGTAAAAAAGAGTGCTCAGCTAGCTAAGTGTAGGCTCAGTAACCCGTATACCGACCACTCTGGTCCATGACGGGTGAGGCGCCACCGAAAACCGATCAAATCTCTGTTGGTCATTGGTGGCCCTACAGGTCACTGAAACCGGACTAAAGCAACACGTCCACGACGCACTATCGAGATAGATTGTCTCCTGGCCAGGACCTACAACACTTGAACTTCAACGGCCTCCTCATGTCGTTCTTGAGAAAACACCCCACTTCAGATCGCGGTCACCGTGAAGGAAAACGAAATCCCAAAGAACCAACGTATCTGATCTGAGTGACGTGATCATTATCATTTGAAAAATTTGTTACGAAATCTTTTTGAAATAGGTATCAAATATACTGGTAGTCATACTTACTTAGATACTTCGATAGCCCGTTTTCACTGTTTGTACGGAGCCCAGCATAATTTCCACTTTTCGGAGTATTGCTGGTCTAGCCATTGTGGATCCCCGGAGTCCCATGGTCAGCCTTGCCAAAGTCCGTTCCAAGTCGCCACCACTACAAGCAGTCGCAGCCCTTGTGTATCTGAGCGAGATTTGCCGCCAAGCGTCCAGTTTGGTACCAGGGCGATGATGAATCCTGGTACTGATTTACATTTAGCCGTGCTGCGTGACGGAAAAGCCGGAGTCCTTCTCAGCTTGGGAGACCCTGTCAATTTCTGGAAGTGGAATGACAATTTGACAAAGAGAGGGGAGAAAGAAATGGAAAGGAGAGAGGAAGGACTTCTCCTTGATTTGAAAACTGTAGAACGGCGGGGAAAGCTTGATTGTAGATGAGCGATTGAATGGGCGAGAGTGTGGGATAGAGTGTGTGGGTTAGAGAGAGAGAGAGAGTGACAGTAAAAAGGAGAAGCAGAGACAGAGGGTCTGAAATTTGTTCAGATGTAGGTCATTAATGAATCAGCTACAGAAGATAAAAATTGCTAGGGTGACAGAATCATCATTACTAAATAGAAAGTATTTTTTGCTAATTCTAGAAGAAAGTCGAAAACTAGTTGCAAAGAAGGCACACATGGATGAAGTTGTTCGTAAACCGATTCGAGTTTCGCTCCCTTATTTTTCTTGTGTATCTTTCACGAACAGTTTCTCTTTGGAATACCATAACCCTGAATATCAATAGAATGCCTATTTTATGCGATAATTCGCTGTTTTTCTTGATGAGAAAGCATGAGTTTGGTATTACAGTACTTATTCCTACACAATAGATGATGTTTCGGCGGCTCCGCCTTCTTCAGAGCTTAGAAAAGTCAAACTGGCATGAAATCTACTCAGCCAAACACTTTCATAGCCACAAACACTTCAAGTGAGCAACAAAGAGGAGTGCCATGTGATCAGGAGTGACCTCGTGCCGTACTACAAGGTGATTTTTTGACCTGAGCTATCTAGTCACATTGCTCGTTCATGTAAACTGTACAGTTAGTCTCCACCAAATAACTGGATCACTTACAGATAATAGAACGGTGGATATTTTTAAAAAAGCTATTTATTATGCCAACAGAAAACCATATGTTAAGTATTGCCTTCTGAGATTATGAACGTGTTCGGATGAGTAGATTACATGTCAATTTGACCTTTCCAGGCTACGTAGGAGGCGAAGCCGCCGAAACATTGGCTGTTGTGTACTAATAAACGCTATAATACCAACCTCGTGTTTGTTTATTAAGAAAAACAGCAAACGTCTGAGATGATAGGCAGAGGGTCATGGTATTTTCTAGAAAACTTCCTGATTGACGATCGTCTGATGTTAGACACGTCGCGCATCGTTTAAGTTGGTGAATGTATTGTATGTTTTTGCGTGCTTACGTGTAGGTGAATGTATGTTGGTCGTTATTCTCTTTCATCGAATCTCCTCCATCAACATTGAATCGATCATTCCGTCGTATTGAGAGAATATAGTGGGTTCTCAGAGCAATAAAGTTTGTTCGACATAATATCTTCCGGATTTCTTCACTAACATCTAAGAAACTTGACTTGACTTGATTTAACTCGGATTGACTTGGTCTTATTTGGCCTCTGACGATGATCGCTAGCGTTTTGTCTATAGTAATTGATAGGCTCACAGAACTGTGATGATGAGCATATCTCATTCTTACTACAATTCCTCATCTCTTTCATGCTTAGGATCTTTTCTTTCCAAAGGAATCTAGAACTCATTGCACCGTTTAGAAACGCAAAAATATCAATGAACATGCTGCCGAAAAACGAGTAGAACTCGAAAATTTTGCGCTTTAACGTTGCTTCTTTGTTTCTTTATTTGCTCTCCTTTCGCTGACTTCGGCTCACAGTCCAGTAAATGAAGATACTGTAAAGTAGATATAAAGCTGGTATGAAGTCAAAGTTGCACTCAGTTATAAAGTATCTCTAATACTTCACTATTCTTCTCAAAGAGCAACTCTTAATTACGGTACTTCTCGGAGTGAAGTGCCTTGGAATTGAAAACGAATGAAGCAGTTGAACATGCCGAATTGATGTTTGACATCAATTCAGAACAAGAGACGTATGTATTTGAAAGTAAAAGTAAAGATTTTCATAGGAAGTTCAGCAAGACAAACAAATTGTAGCTGACTAAGATATTCAGCTGAATGGCTGGGGCTATTACTACTTCGAGATTAATGTATAAAAATCTTTATGTCGGAATATTCTACAATGGTTTTTCAAACCGACTTCCATTGAACCTTGGCAAGAATGACCAATGCCTTCTCCGATTATTAAACAATTGTATGGCAATTTGTGGAGGCGGTAATCGACCAAAACTTGTCCTGTATAAAATGGCACTTTCGAAGTTCTCCATTCGAGCAGTGCTCCATTCAGCGTATTGAACTTGATGCACAACGCATATCCACATCGCGACTGCTGCCAGCTGTGCACCATTTGAGCGTATCAGTCTGCCTCTCAAGAAGACGAATACGTCGAGACATTAGCTGAATAAATCTTTTTATTAACTTCGTGCTTGATTGGTAATCGAAGAAGGTAGTCTCGATTATGTGCTAACTTACTAGTGAAGAAATCTCTTTTAGTTCTGGTGTTCTGGTAGACAAAATCAGGTCACAATTGAATTTTTCGCAGAACTTGCCGAGCACCGTTCGAATGTATTTATAAATATGTATTTTGTACACATATATAAAAATGAATATACATAAATACATGCTGCTTCCAGGGATTTGAGTCCAATCATCCGCCTTGAGTTCATGACGTGCCCTCGAACTCTTGTTTTATTTCTTTTGATTGGGTCAGCACAAGCAGTAGTGAAAAAATACGACGAAAACTTTATTCTGAAGTTCATAAATCGATCTCAAGCTATCGATATCTCTGAGGAATGCAGAAGAAGTCTTGGAAGGGTCAGTTTCATTTGGATTATGCGGCAAACCAAAAGTTTTTAAAATTGAGCAGAACATGAGATTATCCTGAAATTCAGTCATTTCGGTTTCCTCATTTTACTTCCAGATTTAATAGTTTCTCAAAGTACTGTTGAATCGAATTTAAAAAATTTTATTGTTAGCAAGGAGGAATGGCCAACTGTACTGCTATATTATACAGTTTTTAAACGATAAGCTCGTTGAGAAGTCGAATGCGTATTTTATCGAATACTGTATTTTTCTATTAACTTCCTGCCACAGAATAAAAATTGTGGACAAACACTTAGAGAATTTTACGATTTCGAAGTCCTGATGACGATTTCCTTCAGGTGCATGATTTTCTTCTCGATCACGACACATTAGAGACACAAGCCATTCAGTACTTCCTCTCTTTCGGAAAAGGTCAGGCTCTGCTACATGTTCAGTTTTCTTTGGACAAATAACTCAGTCTTTGAAATTGGTTGAATTTCAAACTTAACCAACTCAAACTATTGTGTTCGAGTTCTACGTCGTCCTAGTTCTAATTCTTCCAATTTCTCTTCCTTTCCTTTCCCAACTTTTTCTCTTCCACCTCTCTATTTATGTTCCCTCTCACTCTCTCGCAATCTGCGTCTCGACCACAGTATCGTATCATAGCGCTTCACATTGCAATCGTACTGTAGAGGACTCTACTCCAGAATTTCACGCATATAGAAAAACCACCGAGTGCGTTTCAGGTCCTTCAAATCTTTTTCTTTCAAGAGATCAAGATCGATGGATTCATCGAGGTTACGAGTGTCTAATGTCATCTGGAGAAACTGTTTATTCTAAGGTGACAGTTTACGGTATCCTCTATGGACAAATAGGTCGAAAGCTGAACGTGAAAAGAAACTTTAACAATATTCAACGAAATGAAATAAACAAATATACTGGAAAAAAATGTCGGAAAAAGTGCCTTTTTCGATTTTTGATGTGTGTTGATACGCTGCTGCCTTAAGTATTTAAAAGTTATTATTATTTTCTCTTTGCCTGCCTACTGGTTGAATACTACTTATGGTTAATTTATTATGACAGTTGAATCTTTGAGATTTTAGCTTTCAATTCAAACGTTCTTAAGCAGTACTTAGGCTAGTGGAGCTCATTGGTTAAAGGTGTCCAGCAAAACACATGGTTTCTATCCTGTGCCTAAGGCTTACCAAGCCTTCCATCTCTTCGGGATGGGCAGTTTGGCACCACACTTATTTAGGAGAATAGCAGCCCTAAATCAATGTGTCGATGAGCCACTGCGGGTCACTACATAGACCAGATACGCATTGAATCACCTTCTAGCGATACTTATTCAAGTCGACTGCATAGCGCATCCCTCAGTAATTGATCAACGTCGAGAGCCTTATCCTTTTATTTTTATCATTCAAGCAGTACTTTACACGGTAACTATATAGAACCATGTTATTTCGGGCGTTTGTACCTTGTGATTTGATACTTTTGAATGGTAAAATTGTTATTTTTTTTTCAGAGTGAATATCCTTTCCACTTTTGTTACGCACGTGAAGATGTGGACAGCGATGTAGATGCATATGCTGTGTGCGTACCATCACCCTGTGGTGACGACCATGTTCAGGTATGTGGATGACCGTCGTTTCACTTACACACTTATCTATCGTATCCGATAGCAGCGCTGTTCATTGATCTGAAAATATCGTCATGTGTTCGTCACGTCATCATACATCACTACAGCATCTGCAGCATTTAAGGACCTTATAAAAAACACCCCAAGTCTTTGTTTCCAGTGAACACAAAACTCTCGGCTAGCGTTCGTTTATGTGCATTCTACTTCTTCAAAGCTGCCAGGATGCAAATCGCTTGTCCACAGACATTTATCCTCGTAGTGTTGCTCCTCGTAGTCACATCGAGTCTAATCTACTGGAGCGACGCACAGCCTAAATGAATTTGAATTTTGTAATTTGAGAGCTTGCTCACTCATTAAGGCTCTTTTATAAGGATGATTGTTGACCAATCTCCAATCACTCTGACCTGTTATCATGTTGTTGGGGCATACTCCAGTAGTCTGTACCATATCATCCTGTATAAAAGAGCCTCGATGAATGAGGACCCCTCATTCCAGCTGTGCTGCATTCCATAAAATTTAATCCGATGAGACTATGTAAACTCACATCGCGAGGGCGAACTGTTGTAGTCAATCGACTTAGTCTTTGGCCCATTCATGTTTTGAAGCAGATGACAGCGCCGAAAACTTACCTAAGAAAGAATCTGTGAGAACTCCATATTTGTTTATCAATCCAAGAAAATATTCATCATTTGCTCCATGGTTGAATGTTGGTCAATTTTGAAAATTGTGAAGTTTTCCGTTTTGTCATCTTTTCTTTGGGAAATCGTAACCTCTTAAAGTAGGACCTGATAACATAACCTGACAACGTATATAGTGAAAGTCTAAAGCAGAATGTAACAGGCCGAAACCTTGCAGATGAGGATTAGTGAAACTGTTTTGAGTTATGATCACTTTTAGCACCTGTAACAGCATTAACCATCGATTGACTCGATGGGTTACCAGAAAAGTCTATTCACAGCTATTCTGCACTTGAACTGCTCAAATACATTCGCTTGTTTGATCCACAAAGGGAATATTACACTTTTAATAAAAGGGTGGCTTTTGGTGACAATGTGATTTGTAAAAGCGGCACACTAAAGACGAATATGAGCTTTTCACTGGGAACACTAGATCACACAAGTCTTGTGTCCGGTATTCGAATTGAATCGCGCGCATGTAGTACGGTGGTTAGATGTGGTGCCCAACAACAAACTTGGTCGTTCGTTCGATCTCGCAGGCTAGGCAAACCAAGCCTACCTTCCTTTAGGCTAACTTTATACATTTTAGTTATATAAGTCAGATATGCATTCAAACATCTTTACGATGTTACGAACGTGATCAAATGTGTGTTGCATCCTTAAGGGATTGGCTAACAGCGAACGCTTATCCTTTGTCAGTTATGTTCTTAATTCTTACAGTTGCTGAAAGAATGGCGGATGATGACAAAACCTGAGGAAGCACCACTGCCCATGGATTTCACGGAGTGTATACGTTCACGGCACGAAAAGCAATGGTGACTTGAGATTTCTTGATAGACGAATATCGGTATTCTCCACAATTTAGCAGTTTTTGAGAAGAGCAATTCACCTCGATCGCCTTAATCCGTTACTGTTACGGTACACTTTTGCGGTTTACGAGAGGAAACGCTTAGAAATTCTTTCGAAAGCATCCTAGAAAACTTTTCGTCACTTTTCATTAAAAGTATGGAAAATCTGGTAAATCTTAAATCTGATTAATTTTATATGGTTGTAAGTGTTTGTGGGATTTCTTCTAATTTTTGTTGTAATTGTCTTCCCCTACATTTTAGTCTCTGTCCTTTTTTCCCGATTGCTTCTTTACGCAAAAGATTTGTCCAATCTCTTTCATCCCCCCAACCATCGAGCATCTTTAACCTCTGCAACCTTAATGGAATAATAGAACCAAGTTGCTAAAAAGTTTCCCATTTCAGGTTCGAGAAATTCGTGCCAGTTGCCGATCTTGCTTTCAATTTGTTTCTAATTACGCTCGTCATCATGGCCACCATATTCCACAATATGCAAGGCGAAAACATTAGGTCAGCAATAATTTATTTGATTACCTAAGCGGTTCTCCTTTACAAATGAGACCAACCTATTTTGCTGGCAAGCTAAGGTTTTCCTTCCCTCTTTAACTCTTCGCTCAACATTGCTGCTGGTCGTCTGCCTTTCTACACTCCAGAGACAGCTCCAACTTTACGATCAAAAAATCAGAACTGGTTGTGATTCATGACATTTTGGATGGAAATGTCCTACACATGCACATCTTGAACCACCCTATCCGCTTACTGTACTTTTTCATCGTCTAACTTCCTTTCATGCAAAAAAGAGTCAACAGACCATAAACGGGAAGTATTGTTTAGGTTAGATCAGCCCAGTTTTTGTCCTTCCAACTAATGTAATTTCATTCCCATAATAAACTAAAGTACTGCAACAATTAGCGGTCTTATTAGGCACCTGTTCAGTTGAACAATATGGGAAGAAATACCACTCTATTCGCAAAACCAAACCTTATAGAAAAACAAAAATAGTACTTATGTACCAACTTAAAATGTTGTTAATGGCGTTTCGGGAACGAAAAGTGATTAATTCACTTGATTCCTCTTTCCATGTCTTGAAAGAGCTAGAAATTTAGCAAGGTTTCCGTTTTAGTGAAAGGTTTAGGTTTCTGATGCGAAGAATCTGAGCGAAGTTCCCGATTAAAGAAAGACTATTCTTTTTTTCAAGGTCATTGTCAGCTGGAATTCTGCTGGCGTTTTCGGCTAAGAAGAATCTAAGGCGTCTCGTTCAATTACCGAAAGATCCACAGTCATGCATAACGTGTATGTTCGGGATGCGCTTCCTCTCGATGGTCTGGACACTTGTCGGACACTCATTCATCTTTGTCCAGGTCAGAGAAGCCATCATTACAGCTCCTCTCGATTAGCATAGTTGGAAAAACGGAAAACATTCTACAGGAAAGGGAAACGTCTAGAATGTTTGTAACGAGTACCCTTAGGTTCCTGGACCGAACCAAAGTTTTTCAAACAGGAGAAATTCACTAACAAAAATGAGATTTCGGCGCCGTAATATGGTGTAACCATAATTGTTATCACTACTGCTGTTAACATCTATCATTTAGCCATACATGGACAACGTTGAAGAGTTCAAGGACGCATTGGTAGACAATTTTTGGAATCAATGGATTACGAACTTCACTCTTGGTGTGGACACCTTCCTAGTTCTAGGCGGAACCGTATTATCCTATTCGTGGTTTCGAAAATGGCTAAAAAACACCTTAGGTAGGTTTTCTTACTTCGAAAAACGGTTAAAAACATCCTAGGTAGTCTGTATTGAGTATCGAGCAAAGAAAATTTAGTAGCAGCAGGACATATCAGTTTGGTTTGTTTGAGAAATTGAAAGCTGGTTAAAAATATTTGCCAGATAACCTGGCTAGAAATATTGGACAGATATCTTAACCCTCTTATTTACTGCCTTTTTCTTTTTAATGGCAGGGTATGTTGCGAAATATAACTCGTATATAATGCTGAGATATTTGCAAAACTCCGAGCCGCAGGAGTATGCGGTGGGGAACGAACCCGCGCTATTGTCCTTGCCGGGGAGTAGTGCACGTCACCACCACACCATCCCGGTCCTTCGTTTTACCTGCCTCTCAGCTAGTTCCATCGATCTCAGCATTGCATACAAGTTATATTTCGCAACATACCCTGCTATTAAAAAGAAAAAGGCAGTAAATAAAGGGGTTAAGATTGGACAGATACTTGAGTATGTGTCGAAGATTTGAGATTTTCGCATAGAAAAAAATGAATAGTAAGTGCAAAACTGGTGCAGTACTAGAAAAGTATGCAAACGAAGTAAAAACGCTATATGTTGAATACTCCCGGATGTGATTATCCATAAAGTAGTAATGAAAAAAGGATAAAGCTCTCAGCGTTGATCAATCCCTGAGGAATGCACCGCGCATTCGGCTTCATCAAGCATCGTTGGAGGTGATTGAATGCACATCTCGTCTTTACAGTGGCTCGCAGTGGCCTACCGATGTACCGAGCCAGTGCTGCTATTCTCCTAGACAAGTCTGGTACCAATTTACCCTCCGCGGAGGGATGGAGGCCTTGGTGGGCCATGGGAGCGGGAATCGATTCTATGTGTGTGTTGCAAGGCATCTCCAACCAGTGCGCCACACGCGCCCATCCATAAAGTAGTAGCAAACAATTCTTGAACTATATATTCGAATCGTGGAGTAGTTTAAAAGTTTTTCTCGGTGTCCACAAAAACCTGAATGCTAGTGGAGAAAGCTGAACGCATTTACGGAAGATGTTATGTGGGCAAACGATATAGTTATATTCATAGAGTAGATTTTAATACTTTGCTAAGAATAAACAAATAAAGAAAATGCCAAAAATGACTTCGTAATCAATCGTAATTTTATCATTTTACTTAAAAAGGCTGACAAAAAACATAACTGAACATTGTTGGGCATGTGTAACGCGATACTTCGGCGTGCCCTGCAAGATATAAATGGTTTTTGAATCGGTTTCGTGGCCCAAACCACCTTAGTCTTCCATCCCTCCGTGGTTAGCAAGTTGGTGCCAAATTAGTCTGGAAGGATAGCAGCACTAACTTGATGCTTCGGTACTCCAACACAGGTATAGGTCACACATGCATTCAATTGCCTTTACGATGGTACGAATGCAATTAAGTGCATCACCCAACTTGAGTGGTTGGTCAACACCGAACGCTTTGTCATTTATATTTCCTTCCAATGTTTGCACTGAATTGCGCCATTTACTGCCCACACTGTTCGTTTGAAGGCTTATTCAGCGCATGTAAATTCTCGTCCTTGCTGCGTGCAAGAATTTGAGCAACGCTTTATGGTAAATCCAGATACTGGCTAAAAATATTAATATTTTTAATATTTTATTTTTCAATTTTTATTTTTTTATAATATTTTAAACCCTATGGAGGAAAAGTAATAGAAAGTACGAAATAAAAAAGCTACTGCTAGCAGAACTTTAGTAACGTGCAGAAAAACGGGATTTATAGCTAAGTTTTTGAGTGAGTGCTAATTAGATCAACAGTTTGTGTTTTAAGAGGAAGAACCCACTTGGACGTCATACGGCTATTGGTTGCGTTTCTACAGGCATCGGATAGTTCGCCTATGGCCTGCATACTTGTACACACTGATGGCTGTCACATTACGGTTATCTGTACGTCACTCAAGTTTCATTTTTTTTTTGTTACGGAAGACCTTCTATAGATGTCATCCAAATGACCTGCCTTCTATTCTCATATTTTCTATTTTCAAAAGTACTAAGTAGATTATAAGGGGAGCAAAGCAGTGACGACTTACTCCAACGTCGATCTGCAAGGATAGCTGGCTCTACCATTGGTAGATGTTCCATTCGGGATGGCAAAATAGCCTTCAAAAGGGCTTCATTGCTATCGTATTATGACAAAGTTTAAGCATATATAGAAATATTTACGTTTCTTTGCTACAGCTTGATTCAATGTGAAACTTGGTTAACTATTTTAACGTTTTGTTTTCTGCCTTCTATAATTTTCATGGCAGGTTACTAAGCGAAATACAACCACAACGTTGCTGAGATATTTTCAAAACTCTGGACCGTAGGTGTCTATGGTGGGGAACGAACGCGCTATTATCCTTTCCGGGGAGTAACGCGTTCACCACCACACCATACGGGTCCTTTGTTTCGCACGTCTCTCAGCTATTTCGGTGGTTAACTATTATCCATTACTCTCTTTTATTTTCTATGATGAATCACTTCTGGTAAACTACGAACTGAATTATGTTCAGCCTTCAGGCTAACGTGGAATTATGATCTATTTCTTGAAAATCAGCACTTCCGAATATTTCTGCTTGTAGGGCCTTTAGTCCCTATGGCGTTTGATCCTTGTAAGCAATACGGTCACTTTAGGTGACCCATTTCCACCCAATGTGGCCACCAACCGATCCGGCTGTTCAGTGCCCAAAGCATTGGTACAAGAATGTGTTCTTTATCAACAGTCTCTTCGATAACCGCTGTTTACCATGGACATGGTCAGTTTATTGGCGAATCGTCACGTTTTCTCCACTACGAGGAAAATTTCTCTTTTCTTTCTTCAAAAGTCACTGCAATTTTAAGGTATATCGGCACAGAATTCCTATTCTTTCTTATTTCGCCCATTTTTCTGCTTACATTACACCAAACACCAAAAATTGGATTGGTGAGTCGTTCTTCTGTGCCAGTGGAATGAGTTTTTTCTTAAAGAAGATTACAAAAAATTAATCGCTTTTTATAGCTTCAATCTTCACAGACTTTTTCTGAGTAGTAAAACAAGAACATTCGACAAATTTAGTAGCGAAAGCTGTAGAATGTTTGTTGTGAACGATCTCTTAGTTTGTACGCCTCTACGTTTTCGTCGTAATAGTACTGCAGCTTTACCAAATTAAAATTACACCTTCACCATGGTTATTGTGGAACCATGAGCAGCTAAGTATTAAGGAAAAAAGTGGTATATGTCCTTTACCACAGGGTTTTTTTCTGATCACCTGTATCACATGTAGTCCCATTTATCGTCGAGTGACTCGTGCGGGCGCCAGTAAATCTTCTATTTTTCCCTGTCGCGTGTAAGAGTAGTCCAGTCGGTTCTGCTCGCTCTAGGGACTCGTTGAGCATCATATCTTTCTTCAAGGCACTTTGTGAAGAACTCCGACCATCGGGTCGGTGGTCTTCCTGCAGTACGTTTGACATCCCGTAGAATCCAGTCACCAACGGCACTTGTCCATCAGTTGTCATTCATACGCTCTACGTGTCCGGCCCACCTTTTCTTCGACTGTTTGGCGCACATAACGGCATCTTTGGCTTTTGATTACTGACGTAGCTCGGAGCTTCGGATCCTTTCCCTTTCTTGTGTGAAACGGGATACTCCTATCATTTTTCTAATATGTGAAAAAATAAACAAAACTACATCAAAGTATTGTAACTCGTAATAGAACCGTTTTTAAGGGCATATAAAGCATTTATTGATTCATCAATTGTAAATAAGTTTTTACTTCCTGTCTTGCTTTCACCTACTGCACATCGTCACACCGTGGCAAAATAGTTCTTTCTGAGTGTGGACCTTCAATGTACGGCAAGGAATTGATCTTATTCATCCAGCAAAGTCACTCATGTTCTGAAAGACGTCCCCGTATAGAAACCCAGTTATAAGATGAGCCTCTCTCAGGGTAAAATATCTGGGATGAAGAGTAAAAGTAAAGGAAAACAAAAGGCTCTCATAACAAACGCACGTTGTTCCCACACCGTTTGAACACATGGAGCCCACTCTAGGAATGAATACTTCACTAGTGCTAGTCACTTTATCATTAATAATATTACAACTATTAGGCGTAAGGGATAATATGTTGTCCATTTCGTTTGCCGTTCTTTGTGAAAATGTAGTGGCCAGTGGCTCATAGGACTCCGCCATCCAATACTTTTACTCCCATCTGAACTTTCAAATGAAAATTTCTTTCTTGATCAGCTTGGATTACCATATTGAAGCTTGTAATGATGAAAAACATTTGAATAA
The DNA here is from genome assembly GCA_900624975.1 of Angiostrongylus costaricensis. Classification (NCBI taxonomy): domain Eukaryota; kingdom Metazoa; phylum Nematoda; class Chromadorea; order Rhabditida; family Metastrongylidae; genus Angiostrongylus; species Angiostrongylus costaricensis. The sequence continues at coordinate 22,995 of UYYA01000462.1, forward strand.
AAGGATAAATCCTAAAAGCAAATAAATTTTCAGTCATTGAGTTTCGTCACGATTCTTGCTTCAATGGGATTGAACACCATGAAGATGATTGAAGAGAATTTCCCACCTACGCAATTGCTTTGGAAGCAACCAGACATCTTCAATCCGAACTTTATTCAGGTGACTTTAGAAAGTTTCTCTAATAATTCTCAACGAAGGAATTGCCTGTGATTAGTTTCTATATAGCTTCTAGATTTTTTGACTTGTAACTACAAGAGAAGGAATTGTAAGTCGACACTTTCGAGCAACGAACCGTGATGGTGTAGACGACTTTAAAAGCTTTCGCTATCATCCAGTCTTGATGAGCGTTACGAAATCACCCAATCACCTATATCTTGAAAGCCTTATGTTTCCTCCACTGGTTTTTTGACATTCGGAGAGAATGTAGCTCCATGCACTGGTAAATTTAGGCCTGAATTTTGCATGGCAGTTCTGCAACTGTCTTCTTTTGATAAAAAGAATGTGTTTCGTCTATTTAATCCATATGTTCTCATTTTATTAAGAAACAACTATTTCAGCATCACCTTGAGTTGTACATTAAACCACAATACCGTATCGGGCCTTATATCATCGGATTAGTTCTTGGCTATTACATGGCAAACTATCAACGCCAAGCTGTTAAGACGGTTAGAAGCACGAAATTCATAAGTAAGGAGATTATTTTCTCTTAAATCGTTGTCGATCATCTAATTTCAATGCTATCTGGTGATAAAACAGATCACGTTCAAATTAAAATTTCAGTGCTTGGATGGCTTGCTGGTTTTCTGTGTGGTTTCTGGGCGCTCTACGGTGTTTATCCATCACTTCAAGGCTGGAATTGGCCTATTTATCATCTTGTCTACGGTACTATTCACAGGTTGTCTCTTGCTCATATGTTTCCTTACCAAAAATAACACTCCTAATGATTAATAGCTGGGTCATACGCTAATGATTTTCAAGGCTTCTTAGTTGGTAAGAAAATCAAATTTCTCGACCAGAGTAGTCCTCAGCGTCAAAAGTTATGCTTGTCCGAATACATCATGCTGTCAGTTAGTTTATTAGTTTGCTCCGAATTTAGTGAAGAGATGATGAAAGGTATGCCCTAGGCCAACACTCTTTTGCTCATTAGAATCATCCAACAGTTTTATTAAACTTCCGTTGCAAAATTTCTTGTTACACTTTACTAAATGAATTCTCTTCAAAATGTAATCATGACAAGAAAAACGATTCTAGATAACTTTAGAACTCTTATTTCATTGGAACATCTACCATTAGATGACGAAGTAGCCTGTACAAGAGTCATACGATGCGAAAATTCTGACCGCTTTCAACTTTAAACCAACACCTTTCAGTTCACAGTGAAAAGGAGTAAAAGCCATTGAAAGCTGCAAATCATAGCCTACAAGATAAACTTCCTCCTGCTTCACTACGATAAATTCCTTACTTTTTTTGGAACCCACGACACATATTTTTCCCACTTCTTTCCTCTAAGGCTCATATTTCGAAAATGAAAGCAAATGAATAAGGGAATTTTGTCTAACTGGACACTACTGTGCCCTCCAGTGCACCGTTGATGTTTGCAAACGTTGCTCTTGCCTTGAAAACTCTAGAGTTATGACTCTTACTTTAAATTTTTTTTGAAATGGTGATTCTAAAAAAGTTCAATTTTGAATAAACGGTGTGTAAAAATTGTTTCATGACTATTTCTATAGGTCGAAGTCTACCATTTATTTTATAAAGTTCTGAACTCCTAAAGTACTTCATCCATTGAGACATTATAGTCAGTATGTTAACTTGTTATTTACTGCCTTTTACATTTCTTAACGACACGGTATTATGTGTGATGCAACCACAATGATGCTGAGATATTTGCAAAACTCTGGAGTGCAGGTGTCTACGGTGGGGAACGAACGCGCTATTGTCCTTTACGGGGAGTAGCGCATCCATCGTTTCGCCTGTCTCTCAGCTAGTTTTCCATCGTTTTTATCATTACGGTTATAGCTAGTTATCAAAAAGCTCCTTCGTCACGAAAGGGTTAATGTTCATTGCAAAATAGCATGGTGTTGTTGTGTTTTTTCTAAATTTTATTTTATACGACCCGTTTTCACGTCTATTGTGCGAATCCCAACACTTCTCGAATTCGATTCGTTTCTTCTCATCCATCATCCACGATGGTCTTCGAACCTTTAAGTGTAGTATCGGCCGCTTCTTGAGGATTTCCATCTCATCTTGAATGTCGTACGATGCTGGTCGAGTCGACTCTCTATAGAGTCAGGATAGGGCGTTCCCCATTAGATTGTAGAGAGGGATTTTTTCCTGTACAAGCCCGACACCAATTTCCTGAATTGGTGGAGAATTAGGGAAAAGTGGGGAGAGAGAATTGGTGAGCCTGGGAAGGGATCGAACCAGCATTGTACTCCTAATGTTTGACGTCACTAACACTGCGCTATCTGCCCCATTACCGTATTACATGCACATATAAAACTTTGTTTCCCTTAGTATCTGGCCTATATTGCCAGTTTAATATGTTATTCTTCCAGAGATGTGTTCGCTTTAAGTATGGCATGGATAATCTACGCATGTCATACTGGTATTGGAGGTATAATCAACACAATTCTGAGTGCCAACTTTTTTCTACCGCTTTCAAATCTATGCTTTTCGGTAAGCTTTGCAAATTATTAAATAACTAAAACTGTTCAGGAAAAGACTCAATCAAAAGATCGAGAAACAACAAATTTTTGAGTTTAGGGTCTTCGTTTAAGTAATAACAAAAAGTGTTCTATTATCTCATCAAAGTTCAATTGTCCTGTAGTTAGAATCTATAGGAGCGCATTTTTGTCTAGCCATTCACCTGGCGTTTTTTAATAATAGGGTTTCTATGTTCTGGATTAGACACCACAAATAGCCATAGCCATGAAATACACCATAAATAACACTTACATATGGAGTCTTCCTTGTGTCGTTTAGCCACTAGGCTAAGTGGTGCGTTGTTGGCTAGAGGTTAAGGTGGTTCAGTTGGAAGCAAAAGTGAGCGTATACTATTATGAAACTCATACGATTTCAGCGAATCGGCTCTGTATATTAGTTTAATCACATTACTGTCAACTTCTAGGAGTAACGTAGATGAATTGGCCGATAAGCTGCACACGGGTTCTCATCCTATCCAATCAAACAATAAGGCGCGGTTTCGTACAAAAATCCTAGTGTTTCTATGCTCCAAAACTTGCCATAGTATCATTTTATTAAGTGATAGAAATAGGCTTAGTATCAATAGCATAAGAAAATCGAACATCTGAAGAACTAGCTGCTAGAAAATGACTTCAATCTGAAATGGGAACAATGAAACCCCCATCCTCCGGGGTCGACAAATTGGTGGCACTTGTCCGTGAACATCGATGGGTCCCACCACCTACTCATTCAGTTACCTTTCAGACGCTTGATAGAATCCAAACCATCGAGCATCCCTAGGTAATAGATGAACATCGAGCGCTTTATCCTCTACACATTATATACATATGTATGTATATATACATATATGTATATATATATTGTGGCAAGTACTTATTAAACAAGCAATCCGGTGTTCTTATCTACGTCGACGACTGGAGCTCAACAATGATGCCGCTTAAGCCGATTATGTCGGACGTCAGATGGCCGGTTCCATTACGAGTCCTATGTGACAATCGTTTGACAAGATTCCTCGGACATGGCGGATGTCTAGAGAATACAAAACCAAACTGCACGCTGGTTAGACTTCTTCATAAGGAGGGCTGGCCAAAAATAGGCACATTGTAGGAAGGAATTCAGACGGAAGAGGAATTCAAATGCAGCTCATTTGAAGTATCTGGCGCTAAGCAGATAGTGTAGGTGGTGCTGCCGTATACCTAAAAACTTCATTACAATATTATTCTATTCCATACATGCAGTAAGGTATATGGCAATTTAACACAAGCTTCTTTCGCTCCTATTGAAACAAACAAGAACAAGATATGGGGTTTGAAAAATGGTGTAATATTTACAGGCTGTCTTAGCACGCTTCATAAAAATGCAGTTATTTTCACCGATCACTTTGAACTTTCCTTACATAACACTGTCGAGTAGAAATCATTTTACCACTGAAAATGTCCGCTTAATAGTTTTCTTATAAAAGTTAAATGCGGTCACCAACAGATGTCACACGTTTCTTACGCAGATCAAACTGTTCACCTCCGATCCTTAGAGTACTGGATATTACTCACTACACCTCACTCATACTGGATCCAGGGTACATTTAATAAAAAGCTCAAAACCGTTCATCATTGTCGTTAACTTTATTTCAGATATCTTATTTCCAAGTTCTCTAAATAATAACTGCTTCCAGGTGTACCTAATTCACATGATTCCCGTTGTGTTCACCTACTTATTGATACCATTCCCAATGTGGTTCGAATCTATGCTGCCTCTATTCGTACACTGCTTCCTACAGTTGCTCATCTCCTATTTCCTGGCCATAGTTTGTACACTGGTCGCTGAATATCCAGCCCTTAATATCGAATCAATTCTGTTAGCACCACGGCAGAAGAGGACCACGCTGAAATCGATTCCGAATTGCGATTCAGAAATGCAACTGAAGAACACAACAACAAATTTTTAAACAGTTCCAATCGTTTATAGCTCACTTAATTCTATGTAATCACGAAAAACGACTAGGCACGGAAAGTAGTAAAAACCTAAATATTTGTTCCATCATGAAACCATGCCCCTCAAGCATATTATTACACCGTTGCATGTGCGGTTATGTGCACAGTATACGTATCGATCGATTACTGTGACGGGTTTAATGTAATTCATATTCTTAATTCTTTCTATCTGTTAACCGAGACAGCATGTTTAACTTATTAACACACTGTGAATAAATCAGTGGTCTATCGACAAATTGTTCAAGTAGTCTGGTAACATTTAACATGTGGTCTCCATTTCTCTCCAACATTTTTACCTCATTGACCGCCATCACCTTTGTCACCTCTGTTCTTCTTTCGCTTCACAAGATATACTACCAACAAATCCTCCTACAACTGGGGTACAAATCCTACTTTGTAAAGCTTTTAAAGCATTCCAGCTCAATAAAAAGGCATTGGCATTTAGTGCTAGATGTAGTTATTCTATTAGTCACACATAATGAAGCCATGCCAGTCTTCAAATAGAAAGAAAGCTTAGGGAAAAGAACCTACCGTATGCATTCATCACGTTCCTCAATGAGTCAGTGAGAATAAAGGAATGTAGGAGAGGAAAACAACGCTGTGAAATAATACCTCAGATTTCTGTAGTGACGGTCATCGCCATTAAACTTTGTAAAAATTTGTTTCTGCTCAGCATTGCGTTCGGAATCAAATGTCTTAGTTTTTCACTTGTTCAATTGTAGCGATAGTTCACTGTGATTCATTTAACTCATGTACTTCAGTGGATGCTCAGAACCTTTCTATGTTCTGTGTTCTCCTTCATATGTATGAACAATTGAAGAGCTGCATTTTCTTCTCTGCCTGGTATACATAAACATTCAGAGGGATGTCTGCAGTTTATCTATATCACCCAGACTCCAAAAAGAAGTGGCGTAATGATTAGTGATAATTTCAAGGTTTTCTGATATTGGAAGACTTTTTGCACTTATCCACTGGTGTCTCCGTAACAACTGAAACAGTTGAAAAGAGAACGAATCAGATTGAAGCACGCTGGTCACTTTGTTCCTCATCGAGCATGAGTCATATATCACTCAAGCTAGCAACAATAGGTCAGTTGGTAAATTAATCGCTCGTAGAGTAGATGGAGCTTCGTTGTTATACATCCTTTTCGAAGATATCAGTCAACTAAGCGTAGTAGTCGTTGCTGCTCCTGGAATCGCTGAAAGATTCTAGCAATAGTAAAACCCTTTTTTTGATGAAAGAAAAGACCCAATTGAAGGCTAGTGAGCATCCTAGTGAGGCTAACACAAAATTACAGCGAAAATCCCGCTCAACCAGAACTTAGGTATATCGTAGAGGTGAGAGGGAAACTGATATCCAGGTGTCGAACCTACTTCTGAACCATATATCTCAGATGGTTGCAAGACAACGAATTGAATGGAAGAAGTTCAGGGACCCATACGACAGGTGAGCTAGAGCTCTAAGTGTGATAAGCGTACAAATAGTAGGTGGACGAAGAAGGCGAGACTTTAGCCCAATAAAAGTTGTATATCAACGTAAACTGAACAGTTCAAAAAGATTCACTGATTATTTAAGCCCAGGTTAAGTAGAAGTCGGTTAAGTAGGAGGACCTTTCATCATTAACTAAAACTCACTAGTTGTTTGCCAAGGTTTAATGAAATTCAGCTTGGAAAGCTATTGATTTGCTCTGTGCTAGCTAATATTACAGCGACAGCTGCAGGATGCATTGCCCGCCAAAAGTAGATCATTCTGGAGGCGGGAATCGATCAACACCCTGTGTATAGAAGGTCACCGCCAAGTGAAGTCTCCCACTAGTGCGGGTGCTGTGGCCCACCGACTCGGATCAATCCGGGTCTGAAGACGAAAAGTCGAAGCGTAAGCCAACTAAGTCTTCTTAAGAAGCTCGCATTTGATTAATCATCGAAGAAGGTATTGAAAACTGAGTAACCTTCCTTGCAGCCTTCTACCAAGGACTGACAAGTAAAAAAGAACATATTTATGTAGTTCCGTACACAAGAAAGGAAAGAAAATGGCTTAGTCCTATAGAAGTATCAAAGCCCAAGATTCACTGAACAGCCATCAACGAGGTTACATGCTATAAAATCAAAGGATAAAGCTCCTGGCTTTGATCGTTTCCTGAGGGAAGTGCCATGCATTCGACCGGAGATGATTGAATGCATATCTGGCCTCTACAAATGACTCGCGGTGGCCTACCGATGTATCGAACCAGTGATGCTATCCTCTCAGACAAGTCTGGTATCAATTTGCCGACCTTGAAGAGATTGAAGACTTGGTGAACCTTTGGCGCCGGGATCGATCCCATGTGTACTCCACTTCCGATCACTGCTCTACACGCGCGCTACCGACGCTATAAATCAACAATATTAGACATGAAGGTTATCTTACATATCCAATTCAGTCTTGAAAAAGAACCCTCGAGCCTAAAATAATAAAAGTAGAGGACCACACTAAAAGATTGATTGTTCCTCAAACCTCGAAAGCAAGCGAGCGACGCCCAATGGGCAGCTGTGACGCATAACATTTATTGACGGGATGATAATAGTGCCTGTCCGGGTCACTGGATGATTTACTCAGTTACAAATGACACAAATGAATAACTCCCACGACCACATTATGCTTCCATGTGATTCCTGTGCGGTTGGTCTCTACGTGACATACTTAGTGGAAACCTCATAGAAAGCGGCTCTGAGGAAGGCGAAATCCACCGAAACGTCAGCTTATTCGTGAATAAAGAATAATAACACCTCGCGTTTGCTCAACAAAAATATGAACAAATGATTAAGCTTGAAAGGATGAAGTAGTGAAATGGTAACTAGGTGTGCGAACCCTACACTTACTTGAATAGTTTTATGGTGCATCTTCTTGAATATTTGTGCAGGTTGCTCCACATTTTCCCCTGGCTGTTAAGTTGCGAGATGGACCAGATTTTCATCTTTAAGTACCGGAAGGGACGATGTATCAACGCATTCCACACCAGTTCATCATTGCAGGTAATCGCCGACATTTGAGGTCGATTGGTGATTTCTCATCTTATAAGTGGGATTCATTCAGAACATCAAGCATTCTTTACATTGGTTTGCATATAACTCGCCTCCCAGGTGGAAGAGTCGCACTCGTTGACATAGCTGACCCTGTCGGGACGGTTGACCCCTACACTGAGTCGCGCTTTGGCAACAACGAACGATAAAACTATATATTTTAATAGAACAATACAAATGTTGGTGTAGAAGACTTTAAGAGGAAAGACAAATGAGAAATTGAAATACCGAACTACGATATTCTTTCTGTTAGAAAAATGAAACTCCCTAGAACAATCCACAAAAACCTTCACTACAGTAGTTTAAATATGCAGCGAACCCTGTGAGGTTTTCTGACAATCAATACATCTCCCAGAAGGACACTACACTCGATGCCCGATCTCAGTTATGGATGCCGTAAACACTGTAATGGGTCGTTGTTTTTGCCCGTCAATCCAGACATATGGTTCCTACGAGACCTTGATGAAGTTATAAAGGTGGTTTTTTTATGCTGATTGTATAAAGAAAGTATTGCTGTAAAAAAGATGACGAGTGCTGGAAAAAAAAATAGGCAGGCAAATCGTTGGTACGCAGCACATGCGGAAGGACGCCACATCTTTCTTGGATAAGAAGATATAGATCGATTGTCAAAATTACAGTAAAAGGGTTCTATGCGCCAAAATAAACCATCAAAAATAGAGTTTTTCCATAGCTCACAATGGCCACTCGAGAGACGGCCATGACTGTAGAGAATACGTATCGTAGCGAATATGCTAGCAGGAAAGAACAAGGAAGTCCCGCTGTTGAATGTTTGCTTTTAACAATAAAATCCTCTAAAGTGGACATAACGCAGTGATTTTTCATCTCTTCTCAACATCTTAAATAAAGAAAAAGATGTTTCATTATCAATATTTAGGTCACAAAACTTTCTTAGAAAGGCCGATTGTTCAACTTTTGGTAGTAGTTTGTCACTGACGTTTTCTTTTCTTATGAAATCGGAGGGTTACATTCGTAATCAGGCAAAACTCGAACCCAACCAGGCTTAACTATGTCTGCAATGCTGCCAACGCACGATTGTTCCGAATGAATTCTACAACTTATCTATGTAGTATACACGGTGGTGAACGTGTAGCGCAGAGATAAAAAGTGCCCTACCCAGGTGGTCATTGTTTCTATCACAACAACGGCTAACCAAACCATCCATCAATCCAGTGTCGAAGAATTAATGCGAGACTTGATTTAGAGGATAGCAACATTTCATTGTATACGGCGGATATGCATGCAATTAGCTAGCGATGCTTGCTGAAGTCGTGTGCATGGCGTGTTCCTCAGGGATTGATTAACGCCGAGAGCTTGACTATTTCTTATTCCTTAACATATGCGAGAATTCTTTATGGATTTTCATTGTCATCAAATGTAAAATGTCGATCTATCGATTGATAAGAATCGCTAAAGCCAACTCAGTCGCTGACATCTTGGGAGTAATCCTACTCGCAATCCAACAAGCCAACCGATCCAGTACAGAGGGCGGCCGATGACTGCTGAAGACCTGGGAACAGCCTAGTCCGGACCCCAAGAGACAAATCAGTATGTCAGTGAGGAAAGAAGACTACAAAACCTTAAACCACAGCCAAACCCATGTACGAAATCGACCACTTCAGTGAATGACGGTTCCACGACATCGAATCGATCCACAGAAGTGCTCGAGTCCACACGACATGTGAATTAGCCCCAGCTAAGTCTTTAGCCAAACTACAAGTTTACTAAGAATCCCGTACTCTCTAAAACTCTACTCGTGTATTCTATCAGCTGGTACTTTGTTTTCTTTTGAGTATGCTTTGTTTTTATTGATTGCTCCATGTTTACATTTACATCATTCGGCACTTTCAGCCAGGAAAATGAAAGAGGAGATGGAAATACTTGCATTCATTACATGGGCCATAAAAGTAAATGGTAGACGTCTAATGGAATTCACTCAGTATTTCACTTTATTAACTACACTTTTCATGAATAACCAAAGTCATACTTAGCCACCACAACTGTTCATTCTATCAATCACAATGCTTCCAGTGATCATGCTATACTCTGATTTTGATCGACAAATGGGCATTGGTTTTTCTACGTCGGAATCCCGAGCATATCAAATAGTTCGTCAAGAAGGAAATCCCAATTATTTCTAATATATATTAAGGATAAAGCTCACGGCGTTGATCAATTCCTGAGAGATGCACTGTGTATTCGCCATAAATAAGCATCGTCGGAGGTGACTGCGTGCATATCTGGCTTTCCGAATGACTTACGGCGGCCTACCGATGCATCGAGCCAGTGCTGCTATCTTTCCAGACAAGTCTGGTAGCACTGTTATTCATATTTTTCAGGATTCTTACTAAAGGGGAACACAGTATTGCAGAAAACATATTTCGCATTCAGATTTCAATTTTTTCCAAGTATTCACCTGCTTCCTAAAACTTGGACATTTCTAGTGATGTTTGGTAGAGATCCACTCTTCAGTGAGACTCGTAATAATAGCCTAGGTGAGCTAAATACGATAGGCTACTCAGATGTGTCATGATAGTGATGACTAACTAACAGTTCTAGGTAATCGCCGTGCTAGATATTAAGAAAAAAGCTCTGGCCCAATACTTATTCAGTTACTTCGAAGTCTTTGAAACCAACTGTTAATACCACATAAACAACACTCCCATCATATCAACGAGTCACAAACGTTCCTATTTATACCGTTACGATCCCTCAGAGTATGTGGGAATTACCATACTATTCAAATGAAGCCCCTTCATAGGTACCGTTCTTGATGAAAGGATAAAGCCTTCACTTCACAATGGAGCCTTCGGCTAAAACGACGTCTATCGAACAATCTGCTCACATGCAAACATACGATCGCATATCTACGTTCTACATTTAGGAAGCATATCCCACATAATTATATGCTTACGAGATACGTAGCCCCAAATAACAAAAATGGGTCGCTCGCCCCCAAATGGACCCCCCCCCAAGCGTCAGGGCAAGGTCGCCTTTGCCCGACGCGCATAATCCGTTCCCGCCATCTGCATTCGCTGCATATCCTAGCCAGTATCGGGCTCCCTCTCCCTATGAAGGATCCGCTGCTTCTAAGCGTTAGTATCTCTGATCGGGAAGTCTGAATCTAAAATACGAGAGATGGCGGAAATACTAATCATAGTGTACCAGGGGATTTCATCAAGTGACCCTTTAGACCGTGCTGAATATCCTGTGTGACAACAACAAGTGGAAAATTTATTACGTCAGCTACTCATCTACACAGGAAACGACAAATTCGACAGGTACAAAAATATTATTTACAGATGAGTATCGCGAAACACTGGGTAGCAATTGGAATCCCTGAGGTAGATTTTGAACATCCAATTACTCACTCCCTTTGTACGCAGCCATTTCTGACTCATAGCGCTTCTTATCTTCGGCAGCCTTCTTCTCCCACTTCTAAATCATGTAAAGTATTGGTACCATCACTGTATATCAAATTATTTGGGCGTCTAAACTATCTCATGGACAAAACGTACCGATTTGTCCGCGACCTTGCCCCACTCTACCCCAGCTGCCTTCGCAACTTCTGCCACCCCCATTCCAGGCTTCTTGATTCTGTCTCGATTGTCAGCCATCCAGAAAAAGAAAGCCGACATAGCACGCTTTGGAGCATTAGGATCCTAAAAGGTATTATTTAATCCACCAAATACCGAACACAGTCTGAAATCGTCACGCTTACTTTAGCTTTGCTTCCTTTCTTTGCTTTTACGTCCTTTTTGGCAGGTGATGCTTTCTTTGCAGCTTTGGCCATTGCTGGAAGGATTTCATTTAGAAGTTTAAGTACGATGACATAAACATAGAACTTCATAACGATACTACGACTCAACCAGGTGCTAAAAGGTTCAGATAAACAACGCAGATAGAAATTCATTTGTAGAAAAAACTATCCCTCAGCACATACAGCCCACATGGTAGCAAATCCAAGCATCGAGTTACTAGAGTCTCGGACTTAACGCTTTCAATATTGTCGGCATTGACTAGGGGAAAACGGTTGCACTGGCTTAGGCTGGGGTAGGAGGGCGCCGCTGGATGGCCGACTGGCGACTGAATGAATGGCGTCCATAGAGGCGACTGCACGCGGCGCGCGCGAAACGCGACTGCACGCGTCGCGACTGCGCGCGCTGCGACCATTGATGCTGTGTTTGGCGGCGTCTCTGCCAGAAGTCTTAGCTGCTCAGATCTTTTACGAGCTGAACAAGACTATTTCTGAGAGTAAAAACACCGCAAAGAAACTATGAGAACGAAGATTAACGACTTCTGATGCTGGTGGTAGCAAAATGGTTGTATACATTAGTGAGTAATTCTCGAACTCTCAACAGATGGCGACTTGTCTTCTACTTTTTCACCCTGCGCGACGAAAGAGTGGTTCGGCACGGACTGCCACGCAGTACCAACTCATTCTCATCCGGCTACGTTGGGAAAAGTGGAAACCTTGGTCTACCACAAATTGATGAGAAGTACTGTCTAAAGACTCTTCGGTCGTGAAAGATGGATGTTAGAAGCAGACTGAAACGAAAAACAAGGCGCAATTGCCCGGCGATCAATAGGACGAGGAGGCGAACACAGCTGCGAACGCCGGCGAGTGACGCCCATGGTCGCCAAAATCAATACGCGGCGACCGCGCGCCCCTTCGGCGTCATTTGAATTTCGCGCCGGCAGGTGACGCCTCGGACCAACAGCGCGACGCCGGAGCGCGTCGTCGCGATCGACAAGGCTTGCCACCCGGTCTCTCGAGTCTTACGGGTCACCGAACATGGGGTCCGAGGCCCAGGACCGTCTAGGATTCGTTTCTGACTCGTTGAGTCAAGAAACTACGGTGAATTCCGTGTCATCGCTTTGGAGTTTTGGTTATTGTGATCGTTTTTGTTCCATCCTTGGCATCAGATATTTCTCTGGAACACTTAGTGGGTGGTCTGCTATCCGACTGTCACGGTTAAGCATTTCTAAAATGGAAATATATTTAGAAGATAGTCAAGGAACTGCTCAAAGATGTTAGTAGGAGCGTTCGGCGGTTCGAAACAAACAGAAGGGACTTATGAATAGGTTTTAGAAAATAGAAAACTTAAGGACGTTCCATGCTTATGATCCTCCCGTGTGCTAGGAACCCAACCCGAGAACCTCCAAGAAACCGAAGTCGTTCTTGTAGTTATCGCTGGGAGCAGGAGTAAAAGCAAATGTGCTGTCTTCAAAGATCTGAAGAGTATGAAGCGTTATTGTTTCTGTAACTGGTATAAACCTTTACAACTGTTTGTTTTTTGTTTTCTTGATCTGTCTTTGTTGGAAAATTTTGTTCGAGTTTATGCAAACGAAAATTATCGATCGATCTTGCAGACATAATGTTTTAAGAGAAGTTTATCCTAAACGACTGTAAGTTTTGTATTGTCTTCCTAAATGTACGGGTCTCAAAACTCTCTATATTGAAGTGGTCTACATATGTCTTAAGTCGATAACTTACAGTCATGCTTCACTTACTCGTTCGAGCAAGCTTAGAGGTTGACTTGTAAGTCTAACTGGAAGGGAGGGGGAGGGTGAAGAATGTTGGCGTTCCGCAAGCACCATATTTCTGGATGAGCCAAAAATCCCAAGCAATCTTTGGCCCTAGTTGTGGTTCGGGATGGCAACTAAGCAAAGATGGAAACAACTTTATGTGGACAAGTTTTCATCAGGAAGTTTACTAACCAGGTTTGGTGCTTTTTATATTAGGCCAAGTTTCTGAAAAGGAAAAAGCCTATGCACACCTAAAGGATTTGTGACAGTCACTTCTTTCTTCATAGTCGCTCTCTTTGGAAAAAAGAAACGTGTTCATCATTTTTTGTCAAGTTTCAGGAAGGGAAACATCAGAAATTCCTAACCGTTACTGTCCTCTTTAAGAAGTATATCTCCGCAAAGAGTAGTCTTCCCTACTTTAGCAGAAGTTCTTTAGGATACCTATCCCTAGAATGTTCTACTTCCATGCTACATTCTACGAACGTACAGGTTCGATTGAAGTGTTACTTGTACAAATTGGTATTTTACTAGTTTTCTTTAAGAAGTAGTAGAGAACTAAGTAAAGATAACTTTCTGAATCTTCACATGTGAAGCTCAGTGACGTCGCGGTTTTCTCACATTATCTATTCAGTTGTTTTCTCAACTGTTTGTTGAAAAGAAGATCTCGTATCATTCTTTGTTTATACACGGGTATGAAATCTGCTTTTTTAAATTTTATTTACTATGAAAAGTTCGTATTTCTCAAAGAAACTGGTATGAGCGATGTTCCTCATTTCTTGGAGAGTCTTAGTTCCTTAAGCAAAATGGGAACGTTCGAAGATGTCTATTGGAGGGGAACGATGATGACCTTTTCATTCTACATATATTCTGGCAATACTGGTAAAGCGAGTAGACTATGAAGTAACTATCCTTCATTTCCTTTTTATCATTATTCTTGCTGTTAGTTCATGACGATGAATTCCAACTCTCACGTTAAAGTTGGTGTACGTTATCGACTTATCGACAAGTGTGAGCCATATATGGCTCATATGTATAAGCCACCTAGATGAATATAAGTCGTACTGTCTTCGTTTGTTAACTAAGCATGAAGTTGATAAAGACAAAAGAAAAACTTCCGCATTCGACTCGATGCGCCGTCGACCACCCACGCCGCGGGGATGGCCACCCGTTGTGGATCATCGGCGGGTCGATACCGGATTAGTTCGGCTCTCAAAAAGACGAAAGCATCGAGACGTCAACTGAATGGGACTTTTTCTTCTATAAACCTTGTGTTTGCTTAATAATTGAAGAAGGTATTGACTGTTTTTGTCTAGATTTAATGGAATAAGGTTTGAAAAGTATTGAGCCATAGTAATTCATTAGTACTATTGAAATAATCCGAGCACAAAGCTTTTCCTTTGGATAAATTCCGAAGTACTTACGTTCCGAGCAGTACTCCGTGGAATGTTTTGAATTCTCAACTTTAAGATCTCTTGCTTCCATCGACTTTCTGTTGAAGAAAAACAAAAATTCCAGGCGATTCGTACTGGCTTAATAATGACTGCCAAATGACCTTGTATGCTGATGGTGGAGAGATTCCATTTCCTAACAGGTTTATGGTGTTTTAATTACTATATTATTTTATTCCATTGTATTATCTCTTAAACTGAGCAAACGCAGCTAAAGAGTGAAGTGAATTCCGAAACTTCCCGAAGAATTGGCTGGGATTTTATCCAGGGATTCCAAAGTAATTCGGTCCCTTTGTGGTTTAATGAAAGAGGCTGGCAAAACCTTCATTTCAACTTCAAAAAACAAAGATTTCAAAAACAACCTCTGACGCGGAACCTAACTTATCGTACTGCTGACCTCTACTCCAACCATGACGAAGTAAATACTCTGTTACATCGATATTTGCTCTCTATATTCTTTCTAACTGTAACCTGGGCGTAGTGTATCATGTCCAGACCCAATACGTTCGCTTTTTTTTGTCCCTGTGAACTATTTTTGGCGTCCTACCGTAATTAGCTCTAAGGTAACAGTAGCACTACAAGTATAAGAATCGTTTTGACTTGACGTTGTATTATCCCAGTACGATTTTCTGTTCAATGCAAGTAAAATTCCAATATTATTTCATATAACAGTAATTCAGTTGTTATCGGGAGCGGCGAATTTGTTGAGTAATCGTTCGCGACAGTGTTTTGTCCCGTTTCTGTCCCTGATTCGCGTCGGCTGTTTAGTTTGATAGTTGTGTAATACAAGTGAAATCTGGTACCCTCGTATGTGAAATCAAATCTTAAGTAAATCGTCTAGCGAACTTCGTCTGGGAGAAGATACGGTATATTTCTGTTTGCGACCAGTTTGCTAACGAGAAGCTTAATCTAGCTGTTATATCAAAGCTTAGGTCACGATGAAGTTCCAATTGTGTTATGGATACATTTGCACCCGAGAATTCCTAAGAAAGTAGAGAATGTCTTTAAGCCTTGGAAAATCGGTCACAACCAGAAAAACAGGCAAAAAGTGGGGCATTGAGTGTATTGGGGTCTGGAATGGACGCTTGTGTCATCTGTAATCACACTGTTCATCGAGTGGGCGAAGCACATTATTGGACATTAGAGCTATGCAGTAGACTTCCTATGCTTGCAGGATATCAGGAGCACCATAGGACCCGTATGTGACCATTTCTACTTCAAGCATTTTTCTTGCACCATGTGTATATCGAAGGACAGTTATAGATTCTAAGGTTTTGCAAAAGACTACGTTGAACCAAATCAGATCCGCTTGACAGTAAGCTGCAAGGTCATGGCCGTATCCAGGTTACCTAATCTAAGACACGCCAGCACATCCCATGATGTGAGTCAATTCGGTGCAACAGAGGCCGGGCGTTCGAGAAAAAGTGCTAGAAAAGGAAGACTTGTGGCATTTCTATATGCTCGATTATAGCTTTGAATGTTATACTTCACATATCGGTAAACAATGAAATAATGATACACATGGTTTGATGAAAACTATCAGGAGTTGAGGCTTGGTGAAAAATTAAACCTGTATGGGTAAAACACTTGTAGTTACCGTAATACATCGCTCATCCAGTTAGTTCAGAAGTATGGTAGCCGTGTATTTTGCTTTGTTAAGCGTCGTAAATCGCCAACTCCATGTGGTACACTTTTCTGTTGACGTTCATTATAGGAGAACAAGCATTTTGATGCGTATTGATCCAGAAATGATAATTGGTTACTTATAGCTTCTTACTGTAGTGCTTCCGAAGTATACCGTAATTGTTGTTGATTTTCAACTTTATAAAGCGGTAAGATTAAAATTAGATCTGGTTTTAAGAAGCGCTAAAGTATCACTGAGCACTATGGAGCTGCCCTCTGTTCGTATCCATTTTGTTCATTACAATTTTTAGAAAGGATCATCCTCCTCATATTCCAACTGGCCCAGCAGGTTTTGAGGTCTTCACGTTTTATCCTACTATTGAAGAGTTCAAGGATTTTAAGGGATACATACAGAAGATTGAAGATGTTGGTGCTCATCGCAGATCCGGGATTTGCAAGGTTTGTTCTTATCAGGATCTTTCAAGCGCTTTAGTGAGTAGGATTCTTCCAAAACGTGATGAGTGGCAGTTAACCCTGATAGGTTATGTGATTCGCGTGTGATCTTCCTAATATCTACATGATTGTTGGATTTTGCTAGTTCACTTTTGTGTGCAGCTCAAAGTATTTGAAGGTGGTAGCGCCTGAAGGGTGGACTGCACGACCTTCGAAAATCCACTTCGACTACACAGATGACCAGGTAGAGCAGTTTGTTATAAAAAGGTGCGTCTATGCATATGTTCATAGTAAAGTGTAAGTAAGTCAATAATTTTCCAGCCGACCATCATCTAAACTCGGCGTGTAATTCAATCAATAAGTCTCGTTGGATCGTTCAGTTGACACGAGGTTGATAGACAATCTTTATTCGGCTTTTAAGAGAAAAGTATATTAAATAAATAGTTATATATCAACTTCGTGTAAGCTGAGCAATTCAACGAAGGAGTGAAGTGTGTTTCCTTATCAAAAAGCTTAAGTGTAAGCTTGTCAAAGAAAGCATGTATATTGATTATTAAGGGGTGTTGTTAAGTAAAGTTTTATTTTAAGTCCTGTAAGGGAATCGATCCAGCGACATAATGATGCAATCCTGAAAACCAATCACGTCTATAAAAAGTCTATGACTGGAGCAGAATTCCGGAAACTAGCAGAAAGCTCGAAACATCGGAATCCGAGAGCTAATCTGCGAGGAAGGGATATTGAATTGTTAGTTTCCTTCGTTTTCCTGTACCTCCATGGGTCATATTATGGGTATCCGAAGCATTTTATTCCTTTTTCTAGGTATTACTTTGAAAATATGTCGACTCGTCATCCAATTTATGGCGCTGACACTGAGGGATCTTTCTATGATGAGGATGTGGTAGAGTTTAACATGAAGCAACTGGGAACGATCCTAGACGACACGAAGAATGTCACTGGTGGAAAGGTTTTCCATAGCCTACGTAGATCTGAGGATGTTGTCCTTCATGACTTCTGGATGAGTTTAGGTCATAAAAGGAGTGAACTCTGTTTATTTGTATTTTGGTATGTACGGTGCTTCATTCGCATGGCATGTAGAGGACATGGAGCTATATTCGATCAATTATTTGCATTATGGATCGCCAAAAGTACGTCATTACTTACTCCATTTTATGTTTTTATTAGAGGCTCATGTAGCGCAGCGGTTAGAGGCGCCCTAGTACACATGGAATCGATCCACGCGCCCAGGCTCGCCAAGCCTTCTATCCCTGCGGGGTTGGCAAATTGGTACCAGACTTGTTTGGGAGGATAGCAGCACTGGTTCGATACATCGATAAGCTACCGTGAGTCATTGTAAGGCCCAGATATGCATTAAATCACTTCCAAACGATGCTTAATGAAGTCGAATGCATGACGCATCCTGCCCTTTTCTATTTTGTTTTTATTTGTGGAAAATACAAACAAAAACAAAATAACCTGAACAAACTCTCCTTGAGTACTGGTTTGCCGTTCCTCCGGAGGCTTCTGCGCGCTTCGAGAGACTTATGCGACAGCAGTTCCCAGCGTACGATCGTCAGTGCAAGGTGGATTGTTTTCTTAGAAGTCTTAGTAGTTCTTATGGGATCCTTTTTCGCCATAATAACTAAATGAATGAGTAAATTTAGGCATTCATAAGGCATAAGAACTTCATCGTTCTTCCATCCCTGCTCGATTTACATAAAATTCCTTATGGAACCATGATACAATATCCTAACGAGTTCATCATAACATTCCCTCATGTAAGCTGTTTTTTGGTGAAAGTTTCTTGCTTGGAATGAAGCGTTGTTCACTAATAGCTTTCAGGGATACCACATGGGCTTTAATCTTGGTTACAATATTGCCGAGAGTACAAATTTTGCCACGGATCGTTGGATTGATTTCGGAAAGAACGCTACGCTATGTAAATGTCGTTCGGATATGGTTGAAATCGACATGACGGTATATTTCGAAACTACAAGACTTTGTAACCACAATGATGCTGAGATCTTTCCAAAAATCCGGACCGCAACAGTTTGCTGTGGAAATCGAACCGGCTACTACACTTTCCGGGAGCTAACGCGTTCACCATCACACCCTGCGGTGTTCTATTCTTGTCTTCCTTTTCTATTACTTAATTATGTTAACTAATCATCCTCCCAACGGTTTACTGGCTCATCATACCTGGGAGCTGTTCCTGGGTGATGGGTTGCGATGTACAGTAGGTGGATTCATCCTACCGGCAGGGCATCCCAAGTTGAGAACGGATCCGGCGTTTCCATCAAGAAGTCCAGCTAGGAGTAAACCAATACCAGGATCCACCACAGCCCTGGTGCCAAACTAGTCGCATGAAGCGGACTGGCTATGCTGACCTCGGGGCTCCAGGGAGACACAGTGGCTAAACCAGCGAAACTCCGAAAAATGGAGGTTATGCTGAGGTCCTCATAACCTGTGGGGACGTGCCATGCAGGTATCCAAGTAATTGGTAGGACCTACTTAAATCAATAAATTGTTCTTAATTGCTATAGTTATAAAGGGTAGCGTTTAATGGGCTTATGTCTTTTAGCCTTTCATGAAAAAATATAGGAGGAATAAATATGAGAAGTGGTACTCGTACTGGTACTTACCAATGCCAACGAAAGGCACTCCATCGAAGAGTGGGTTATGACTTCTATCCTTTTTACTCTACTTCTGAATTTTCGTTCGACCGTCCAATCAATAATTTATATGTTATTACTTTATTATACGTCTTTCTTTTTAGAAAGAAAGAAAAGAAGTGGAGGAAAGTATATGAACTGTAACCTCGTAAATGACCAAGCAAAAAAACGACGAACGTGTAGTGGGAGTTTTGTTGAGAGAAGTGGTTGGTTTAAGGATGGATTTTTCTTTATTTTCTTCAGTGTTTTTTCTATAGCTTCTTTTTTCAATCAAGTGATACTCTACGCCTAATTTGCATTGAAATCAACGCGCAGCATGTCATCACTGATTTTCCCTTCTAGTTTTTCTGTAAGTATTCTGCATAGTCTCTATTTTCTACTCTGTATTCTTCTATACTTTTCTAGAAGCTTGCTTTTATATACAAATTTATACATGCGTACATACATACATATATACATGTATATATATGTTTATATGTATATATATTATATATATATATATATATATATATATATATACGTACATCGGTATGCCTGACATCTTAAATCATTTAGAGGTTTCTATTTTCTGTGTGCCCCTATTCTATAGGACTGCCACGGTTCAATATAAAAATTGTTTGAAAGGGACAAAAATGAGTTCATCGTTCAAAACTGAACCTTTCATCGTTTAACCACGTTGGCAGGAATCGAACTGAACGTAATTTCTGTCCACTTCACATCGCTCATGAGCAAGAAACTGAAGATGCAGTAAAATTAGGGATTTCCTGTGTTTCTGCCTTGAAAAAGCTTCCTAAAATAGCTAAATCGTAGCATGAGGACGAAGATAATGATGCTGAGATCAGCAGTGTGTTTTGAAACCTAAAAAAGTCTTGATGGACCTGAATCTTCGACGTGAGCCGGTTTGAGCGAATCAACAATTTCTGCTTTAGAAATTCTAACCAGTTCATTCTTCAAGTTATTTTTAGCTGATATTTGAAGTATGATTGTGAAAGGAGAAGAGATGAGTCAGTTGTTTGAGCAAATGATTGTTGAAGAATCGTCGATCTTCGCTTTTGGAAGGGTATTTATAATGGAATGTACATAGAGTAGGAGCAGAGGGTTCAACATTGAAGTCTCTTTAAATTGACAGCACTACTAAGGCGTGGACGTTTATGTACTAGAGGAGACCACTTCAGTTTCAAAAATATGTGTATTGATAGCTGTAAAGAATTGCCAAAATAATGCACTACCATTTTCTCCGTTTCTTCGTGGTTTTTGCTGGTTTAGCGATTGTGGTTCCCTGGAGGACCCTGCTGTACATTGCAGCTTAACACCCAGGAATACCTCACGGCCACAATAAGGCTGCAAGCTGTTAGGAGTAGATTTGAGTAATAATCATAAACAGCAAGTAGTTTATTGGAAGGTGTGGTTTGTTCGTGAAGAATTATAAATCACGAAATGTGTTGATTTTGTGCAAGACATGCATATTATATTTAAGATCTAAACAATAATGTTTCCAAAAACACTAAGAGAACACAGACGAAGCTTAGTCCATAAGCCCTTGTCGATACTTCACCGTAAAAGAGCGCTAAAGACATCCTTAGCAACAATCGCATTGATACTGCATTGCCGAGGGATTCGCAGCGAGATCCGGAAAATCGTCCCAGGAATTGTTAAGGCTTTCGTGAACTTCATAGTGTTGAGAATGGGGTTCTTGGGATTACCTTCGGCGCAGCTTCTGTGATAGGTAGGCTATCAGAATTAACATAGAAGGTAAGGTATTCAAAAAAGCTAGTTAAAGCAACCGTTTGGAAGCTATCTAGTTACTTGTTAGTCATTTGTTTTGTTGTTCAGTCATATTTTGTTGTTTTAAATCTAGTTATTTCTTATTTGGGAGGCATCTAGTTTTTGCGAAACTCATACTTTACTCTTAAAGTCGTTACCTTCTTGATACTTGTTGTTGGGTTTGCTTTCCTGTGGTTGTTTGCAACCATATTTTTGATAGGGCTTTGTTATTAGAAGAGTAATGGCATTTCCTTGCTAAGTATTACATCCTTCATTGTTGATCTTGACAGGTGTGGTATTCTAAACATTAATTCGTCTTTATTTTAGAACATAGAGCTCACGATAGTTATCTGCGGCTCTCTCAGACAACATTGTCGCATCCATCACGAAAATGTTGGAAGGATAGCCTGTGTACGTTTGTTGTGCTTCCTGGGGAGTTTCATTTGCTAACTTTTTACTGTTGTTATGTTGTTTTTCCAAAGAGGACCAAAGAGGAAGTCCTCAACATATTCGCCACGATATGCATTGATTTCAATGTATGTGTAGTCGACAGTGATTAAGGCTTTCAGCTTAAATACTTTGTCAATTGTAATAGTCACTGGAATGTACACATCATTGGAACCAAAGTAGTACTTTTCCTATGAAGTTTGAACTTTCTGAGTTTCATGAATCGTTGCCTTTGGGGCCTTCTAATTCCGATGTTCCTACTGAAAGTTACGATTCAATTGAACAAGCGGGAATCGGTCAGAAAGAAACAATATTCAGCTACAATGATCCTGAGGCATTTGCAAAACTCCAGACTGCAGGTGTTTGTTGTGGGGATCGAACACGCTATTTGTTACCCTTTCAGGGGGCTAACGCGTTCACCACTATACTGTGGGGGTCGTTCGTTTCGCTTTTTTCTCAAACAGCAGTGTTCTGAATAGGTGGCTTACATCGTTGTTCGTTGTGTTGAGAATTTTGTAACCTTTATGGACGTATGTTTGGAAAAGTTATTTACACCCTTGGGGAGAAAGAAGAAAGTCTGCTCTATAAGTATCCTAAGTCTTATAGTACCCTAGTCAGTAGGAAATTGCCGACACTTATCGATAAGTCAGCATCGTCGCGAATATGTTAGACACTGACGTTAACTATTAATCACCGTTTTATTCATTTAGCGGCCTTATGGTCTAACGAGTCGACCAACTTCTCGGCAGAGAAGACGTTCAATCAATCTGTTGCTCGTCTATGGCCTCATTGTGCTGTTTGTCAATATTTTCAGCCTTTGCATATCACAACATCGTCGATCGACGTACCACAGAGGTTCTCACATGTTGCGTTTTCTATGTGAGCATATCTTTTTAAACTTTTTACTTCGTTCTCAGGTCAGCACGATTAGCATTCGGTCTATGTTTCGCTAAAGATGAACGTCGGTTACCAATCGTTGATTTATCCGAAGACGTTCTTGTTACGTGCTCAAATTGCTGCGTGTCGGTTCACCCATCGTGTTATGGTGGAGGTTCTAGCATATCAGTGATGGGTACGTTTCAGAAGTTTTAAAATATCTCAGATTTCATAATATAACCTTGTGAATGATGATTATGTGATTACATGTTCCATGTGGCATAAATATGGAACGTGTGGCGCAGTGGTTGGAGGCGCCACTGCGACACACGTGGAATCGATCCGCGTGCCCGTGGTCCACCAAGCCCTCCATCTCTCCGGGGTCGGCAAATTGGTACCAAACTTGTCTGGGAAGATAGCAGCACTGGTTCGATACATCGGCAGGCAACAGCGAGACACTGGAAAGGCCAGATATGCATCCAATCACCTCCAACGATGCTTGATGAAGTCGGATGCATGGTGCATTCCTCAGGGATTGATCAACGCTGAGATCTTTTTTATGTGTCATAAATTATAGAAGTGTTTAATCGTAAAGGGATCCTGAATTACTTGCATGGTTTTAACATGTAGGGTATTGATGTTAAATTGTGATGTATGGTTGACAACTAGAAAAAAAATAGTATTTGGTTTCGGTTTCGTAATACTAGTCATCATAGAACTGTTACCATAACGAAATCTTAAACATGGAGGACAGTTTTGCTAGAAGGGGGTAGTGCAACAGTAGAGGTACAGGTTAAAACGCGAAAGGCCCTAATTCGACGCGGCACTGGGCCAATCAAACCTTCGATCCATCAGGAGTCAATAAGTGGATGACAAACTTCTCAGGGAGCACCTCTTGCATATTCGTAAAGGCTGGCTATCACAGGTGGTGAAGATTTGGAGCGTCCTAAGCGTATCTCGTGGTTCTAAGGAGAATCGACTCGATCACCCGTCAGCGACCTTCGCAAGAGAAGACCACTCGTTCTCACACTGCAGCTAAACCAGCACGTAGGTAAAACATCTGAAGACCTTCTTTAATAGTGAATGCGAGGAGTCAAATCGAATGAACGAAGTGCTGGGATTCGCATAGTACATGATGTCGTAGCATGTAAAAGGAATTTTCCCTGGTGAAATATGCAATTCGTATTCTATCATCATTGATTTGACACAAATCGAATGGTATTCATACGTTTTCCTATCGTAGAAAAATCCCAGTTGTTGCAATTCCCAGGGCCGACTTTTTGTTAACCTCAGAATTGATCAACGGTTTACTGTTTTCTTGATGAGCAGACACGAGGTTGTTACTGCAGTGTTTGTTTCACAACAGCGTGCTAATCCCACCGAAAGGTCAACTATCTTAAAGTGAACAATGAAGTGCAACCTTCCGTTGGCTCGTCGCTCTTGAAAAAAAGCTATCCATTGCATCGCAAGCCGTTTTCCTATCTAAAAGTAGCGACAATACTAGTTTTAATGTTTTTCTAGAAGTTATTTTTTGTTTTGGCGTTGTCGTGGTTGCTTTGTACTGAGTAAATCAGTGGTGCATGTTTCTATATATATTGACTTCTACGATTTCTAAGCCAACAATAGGTTTTACAAGTAGCGGTAATGTACTCTGATGGAAATTCTGTGGCCTTTTCAAAAAATAGGGATTGCCATCAATTACCTTTCCTTCGTATCGTTAAATGTCGGATTTATCTGCTTAACTGTTAACTACGGGTTTTAAGTATGCCCTTACTTAACATTTTAGTGAAATGATCAGGAAAAATGTGCTAAGGACAATAAAGGGTTGAGTTCAGCTTTTCATCAGTGCCTTAAGGGTATGCTGTACATTCGACTTCATTACGCAGCATACAGGTGATTGAAATCGTATTTGGCCTTTATGAGGACTTGCTAGGGTCCTCAGAGCAGTTTCAGTGTATCAAGCATTCGTATTAAGTCACTATTTCCGTTCTCGCAAACGAGTTTCACCCGTTTGTAGGGCTTAGTTAGCCCAAGGTACGGAATCGAAAAAGCGACATATGTTTTAATGGGAGCTTCTAACTGCTTGGCCATCATGGGTTCTCTCTGCACTGAAAATATTGAGAGAGGAAAATGGGTACCAGAAATATTGCGGAGAGCCTTAGTTTGCGGTGCACCAATGTCAATTTTATCAATAAGGGTAGCACACTTCCTATGCTAACTCCATGTGTTTTTAATTAAAGCCAGGACGTATTAGATACTTACTTGATACTTGAATGGCCCGTCCTCACTGGTTGTGCGGACCCCAGCACAATCTCCATTTTTCGCGGATTTGCTTGTTAAGTCATTATGGTTCCCTGGAGTCCCGATGTCAGCCTGGCCAAAGTTTACTTCAAGTCGTCACCACCGCGGGTAGTTGCAGCCTTTGTGGACCAGAGGGAGATTTACCACCATGCGACTTTGATACCAGGACGGTGGTGGATCCTGGTATTGGTTTACTCTTAGCTAGCTTTCCTGATGGAAACCCGGACTCCTCAGCTTGGGAGACCCTGCCAGGAGATGAATCGCCAGCTGTACAGTCTGACACCCAAGAACACCTCCCAGCCACGATGAGGAGTTAAACCGTTGGAACTTTTTAGGTCAACATTTTATATTCCTTTTAACTTCTCACTTAAGTTTAAAGTTGGCTGTACTACCTTCCCTTCACCCCAGCTAACGCTCTGGTTGTTCTCATAAGACGTCAGAAAATTGGAATAAAATTCAGTTTTGTTTTTTTTTTTTTGAGAAGGAGACGTTGTCAAACAGTGTTCCATAAAGGTCGGAAGAAGATTGGATCGTTCTAAATAGCACTGTTTTGCATTTTGACGTCATTTTGAAATGCTAGAGGGTCGTCTTTCAATACCAAACCCTAAGAAAAGCAAGTGAGCAGAAAAGCTCGAACACCAAATAAGATATTGCTTCAAGATCGAAACCCTTGGTTGTTTCCAAGTCAGCTATTATGTCTCTAAATTGAGTGTATATTCTGTTTTCAATAGTTCGGAGCTTTTGAATTTTAGAGAGCTGGAGGTGTTTTCGATGCAGAGGTCGAAACGAAATTGCTATCCGTGGTACATCGTGCCATCTTTGTGAACTCAGAGGTGGAGCGCTAGTGCCATGTCGGGCAGGTGCTGACATTTGCGCTTATGTCCACACTGCTTGCGCTATCTTCAACCGGTTTGTTTGAAAAATCTAAAAATTTTGAATATGGTGCATTCTAGTTGGTGTTATGATTTTGTGACTTCTCAACGTACTGAAAATTCTCTTAAAACAAAAGGTTGTTTGAAGAGCCATGTGTATCAAGCGAACTTTACTGGTACTTTCTTGATCTTCTGTTTTCGTTATTATAAGTTTAACAAGTCGCTTCAATTTTCTACATCTAACTCTGGCCGCGAGCTGTTCATGAGCGTCGTAATATAAAACATGGCAGGGATCTGTTTTTTCATTTTGTCCGAAGTGAAGAGTTCGACGTTTTCATCTGAAATCCCGAGTTAGAGGGAACATATGTTGAAGATCGGTTATTCCGACGTCTGTAGAAAGTAGGGGTATTGAGTTATTCAAAGTGTTGTATGAAGATCCATGTTGGAATGCGGATAGTCGTGAAGTAAGAAAACTTTGACTGATTTAAGTGGTAGTCGAATGACTGTAGTTTTAACCTGTCACTTCACGGCGGTCTTGAGAGCTCAACCCAATAAGAAAAACATCAGTCTAGTCAAAAGCTGGTACCAGGCAATCAGGACTCGTTATGACCTCTCTGGGAATCTAGCTAGGAGAATAAACTCTGCTTACAATATATTTTTCTTTGTTTTTTTCTTTTTTCGATGTTGTTGCCAGTGCGAGGTTCTTAGTGGGACCGTTACTCCACATTGTTTGAAATTTCGGCGTATTTTGTTTTCTTTGATTATATGGAGGTCACATTACTGCACAGTTTATTTAATGATTTGTTTCTGGTATTTTTCCCTTTCGAAAAAGAAGAGCAAGTGGTTTTGTCCGTTTTTAAGGCGAACAGTCTTCAACGATGCTACCAATCCATCGTGCTGCTACACTCATCCTCCTCCGAAGCAAACATCTATTGATGGGATCTTGTACGTTTTAGTTCTTGGTTCTTATTAATCTCGTCTTTATATAGCCGCTTTACAGCAAATATCTGCCGAGAGAATATGTTTTTGCAATGGGTGATGATTACGAATCCTCACGTTACCAGTGTGATCTGTGTGGACATAGTCGTGAAGGACTGATAAGATGTTCCGCTTGTGACGATGTAAGAATATTATTATTTGCTTTGGATTGTTTATATTCTTATTGAGCAACTACCAGGCGTTATTTTATTTCTTTGTTCACTTCCAAGTTAACGTTTCGGTGGATTTCGCCTTCCTCAAAGCTTGGGTAGATCAAGTTGACCGCAATCTACACAACCAAACACCTCCATAACCTAACCATACAGAAAACGCTAAACCAAAATTTCAATTGCATTGGGCACAGAATAGCTTCATTGCACAGTCACCACTTTCTTTCACAGTCAATGCGGAGGTTAATAGAAAGTGGATCGTGGGAATTAAAGGATTGTTTTCTATCCAACTACAACGTCTTCAGGATGATGATCCAGTACTAGCTCATGCGACTTGTGCTCGCCAAGCAGGTTTCCTTTTCGAGCGCCGCGCGTTCCCATTGGTTACAGTCATGATATGTGATCGACATCAAGTAGCCGAAGGTAAAGTGCCCTTTTCATTTTTATCGTGTCAGTTTTTCTGTACTTACTCTTACGTAGACCATAGGGATTCTGTCCGTAGCATTAAAAAGCTTTAGTAGTGACGAAGCCAAATCAATCATCGTAAAGTGCAAAACGATTCATGATATTAACTAGGAACCTGCTGAGAGACAGGCGAAACGAAGGACCCGCATGGTGTGGTGGTGAACGCGTTAGTTTCCGTAAAGAGTAATAGCGCGTTCGTTTGCCACTGCAGACACCAGCTGTCCGGAGTTTTGCAAATATCTCAGCATCGTTGTAGTTGTATTTCGCATAATGTCCTGCTATGAAGAATATAGAGGCAGAAAACAAAAAACAAAAGCATGGTGATTCATGACATTGTTTTGCAGTGGAACCGCTGATGGATGTGGATTTGGGTGACATAGTGATAGCTTGGATGGACGGTGGTTCTCGCGTTCAACAGGGCAGAGTGGAACGTTTAGTGCTTCGAACACTCTTAACGATCGACTTTGAAGACGGATCCGTGTCTGAAAACACTATGCCTAATGACATCGTGCAGTGCTGCTGTATTAAGCGGCTTGGTTGTCCTGACGGGCAACATCAACCGGGCAGCAGGGTACGATAACATATTCTAAACCGAGAAATTATATAGATCAATGCGACCGAACAAGTGGCTAGTAAAGCTATCTCGACGTAAGCGGTTAGAAATGCTGATCATTCTTTTGAGTTGTAAGAGGACAGATTTTCCGATGAATGCGGAACAATGGCATCGATTGTTCCGCTCTCTTCGGAACATCTGTCGACGTACTACAACTGGAAAGAATGATCAGCACCCGTCTCGTGGTGTTATGGTTTAGTCAGTGTTTATGCACTGAGTACTACATACTTTTCCTTCCTTTAAACATTTTTGAACGTAATTTGTTGGTTAACGAGGCATGTCTTCGAGCCAGTTTCATTCATGCCTGGAAGGAAGCGGCGAATTGATCTGTAATCTTTGATACAACAAGGGTTTTTTTTTCAACTTTTTACAACAACGGCTATTTTTTAAGCGAGCCATTCTTTATAATGCAACAATTTCTTGGTGTAACAATGTTCCATGAGGCGTGTTGCGCAGTGGTCGGAGGCACCCTGCAATGCACACATGGGATCGATTCCAGCTCCTGTGGCCCACCAAGCTTTCCATCCTTCCGGGGTCTGCAGATTGGTACCAGTTTTTTCTGGGAGGATAGCAGCACTGGCTCGATACTTCGGTAGCCCGCAGCGAGTCATTGTCAGAGCCAGATATGCATTGAACCACCTCCAACGATGCTTAATCAAGCCGAATGAATGGCGCTTCCCTCAGGAATTGATCAACGCCGAGAGGTTTTTTTGAACGATTTTCCGGCCCATTTCTAAATGAGATTCGAGTAATTATTTGTTCTGTTTTGATCATCTCTACCTAATGTATTTCCCTAAGACGTTCAGTTGTAACAGTAATGTTTAAGGTTAAAGTACGTTGGAATGATGGTCAAGTGTATGATGGTTACTACCGCTTCTTGTCGAAGACAATCGAATATACTGTAGTGTTTGCGGATGGATATTCATATCGTTTACCCAGGGCAGATCTTTATGGTGCAGATGATGTTGTACCACAAGAAGTGCGAAAACGATTACGTAAAGGAGTTTAGTTCACTAATGAAATCTATCTGTTTTACTTCGACCTGTACTCTGTGTCTACCTTTCGTTATCAGTCGTTTACTGTGTTCATAAATCCTACCGCTCAGGATTCTTTGTTTAAAAGTGCTCTTAAAATTTATATTCTCGCGAACTGTAGCAGCTGAACAGATGTGTTTAGCTGTTTTGTGCATCTCATCCATCCTCAAACGGGTTCTAAAATGGCAATAAACCAATGTGTTGGTCTGCTTTTTAGCTTCATCTACCTAACATCTTTCAACTTTTCCTTCCTTTCAGTTATTCTAGTTTAAATCGTATTTTGCCCAGGCGAAATTATAAATGTAATATTTATTTCCCTACATAAACACGTTCTTTATTATCAAGTTCAGTTTGTGTTCAAAAAGTATCGTCAAGACGTACTTTCCTTCTTGTCTTGTGCTATTCCCTCTTTGTTCAAGTAAGAAAACTGAAAGTGAACGCATTCAAGTTTTTTTATGACTTCTACCACATTACTCTAACGGTAAACTGATGTATTGCACTATCTAAATGTGTTTTAAAAAGTCAGCTTTAAATAATTGTTTGTTAAAATAAGAGATAACACTTGCGCAGTATATAGGAGTTGTGTTCAGTCTCCGAAATTCTTTAATGTTGAGACCTATCCTCACTTCTTACTTACTTGATACGTGAACGGCCCGTCCTCGCTGGTTGTACGGCCCTCAGCATGACCACAATTTTTCGGTGATTTGCTGGTTAAGCCATTGTGGTTCCCTGGAATCCCGAGGTC
Source organism: Angiostrongylus costaricensis (assembly GCA_900624975.1). Classification (NCBI taxonomy): domain Eukaryota; kingdom Metazoa; phylum Nematoda; class Chromadorea; order Rhabditida; family Metastrongylidae; genus Angiostrongylus; species Angiostrongylus costaricensis. The sequence goes on from UYYA01000462.1 coordinate 52,756, forward strand.
AGTCTGGGCAGTCTGCCTCATGCCTTCACTTCACTGTCCTTACTACCACTTGACACATTAGCGACGATGATTTGAATTCGGTTCTGGATATCGCGACTAATTTTATTGCGCACTTAGTAGAGGGGAAGAGCACGACGGACGATGTGCTTTAGTTTCGATACGTAGTTGAGCACTCGAAAGACAGGCATCGATATGTATAACTACCAACTGAAATTCTGCATTATCTTGAGTATGTTAAAGTCGTAAATTGAAGCAGATCTAACGGCAATAGGGTATGAGCTTGTGGAAGAACTAGTGTGTAAAGCAGAAGTTCTAGCATCCCTGTAACACTTTTGGAAGTGAGGAAGCAAACAGGCCTACGTAACTAAGTAGACTTTTTTAAATTGTTGCAAAAAATATGAGCATTGCAACGATTTGTACTTATATTAACATTTGACTCCTGGGTGTGATACTTATATTCCATTTTAAAAGGATAAAAAGGAGAAAGCTCTCGACGTTATCGCTCTCAGAGGGATGCGCCATGCATTCGATTTCATTAAGTATCGTTGGAAGTGATTGAATGCATATATGGCCTTTACTATGGCCCATGGTGGCCTACCGATGTATCGAGCCAGTGCTGCTATCTTCCCAGACAAGTCTGGTACCAATTTGCCGACCCTGGAGGGATGGAGGGCTTGGTGCACCATGGGCGCATGGATCGATCCCACGTGTGTGTCGCAATGGCGTCTCCAAGCACTGCGCCACACGCGCTCCTATATTTCATGTTAAGGGTTGAAAATCGAAATTATTTCCTTAATGACTTGTAAATATTTCTTTTATTAAACATGAAATTTCATGCGATGCTGCAGTTGCGGAGGAGCAACGTACTTAAAATATTCTGAGTTTAGAAGAAATCAAAATTGGTAATGACATTCTATCATGGGAACTATGGGCTCTACATCACCGTACTCACCAGAAGAAATTGGCTTCCGTTTTCACTGGCATGAGGACTCCACAAGAAGAATGTTATGCTCTTCTGTAGGTGGAAATCTAGACGGAATTTTCTTTTTGCTGTGAGCTATGATGAATTGGTAGCGTAGTGACGAATGGCTTCCGGATCCTTCTTGAGGAATTGGCCTGCATCACTTGAACAGAGCCTTCTTTGCGCAACGAATCCTTTTTATATTATAATGCTAATGAAGCGTCTTGAGACAATTCTGGAAGTTCACTGGAAATTGCTGCGACTACTGGCATTGCCAAGTAGGGCATATTCTTCCAACAATTACTCGTTCTGGAACCCTTGAAATGATCTTCGGGAGAAACTCTTCGTTAAGAGAATTCGATTAACCATTGCTTTAGTCCACAGTAATCACATGGTCAAGGCCATTAAACATACGTTTGCTTAATCCGTACTTTATGAACTAGCAGTAATTCACGGTTGTGGTTGTATTGCAGACGGTGTTCGATTTCAATAGTGTAAAAAGTTCTCAGATTTGCAAAAGTTTCTTCTAGGTCTGATAAATTACAGTATGACCAAATAATTTAGTCATTGTTGTTACCATATACAAACATTTGAAAAGTAGTTTTAAACTTTCCTATTGGATGTATCTGGTCTGGGAGAATGAAATGAACTGGCAACGTGGGTGGCATTTCGTCTAAGATCTCTGTTTACAACCTGTCCGTCGGCACACGTCTGGTTTTCCCATCGCATGTCGAGTTGGGACTTGTTTTTCACATCGATAAACACTTTACAAACTAACTTAATGAGTTTTTGTAAACTGTCCTGACCATCAGAGTGGTGCTTACTGTGGTTTTTTCTTCTATGAAAAGTTCTTCGATCATATAGTTGTTTTTTTAAATTGCTTAGAAATCTATAAGTTAAAGTTATTGTGGTTATCTAACAACATATACGATAAAGATGGTATTTCGAGTAGGGATATAGCAAAAGTATCGTTTAAAAGTTGTTTTTAAGGCTTATTGTCCATCACTCTTGTTTCTTATGCATTTATCTGGCCTGGCACTCTCGTTCAGTGTTTCTCAAAGTTTTTAAATTTATAAATAAAATCGAACTTCTCAAGTTTTATCGCTAAGCGAAGTTATCAGTTATCTCGTCTGCTCCTTAAAATGCGTCAAAGAACAATTTTGAGTCTTGAAAAGTAAAAAGTAAGTTATACCTTTTTATTTTCTGCCTACTATAATTTCGCGGCAGGGTACTGAGCGAAATACAACCACAACGCTGCTGAGATATTTGCAAAACTCTGGACCGCAGGTGTCTATGGTGGGGAACGAACGCGCTA
>UYYA01000463.1:0-54996 GCA_900624975.1 Angiostrongylus costaricensis
AGCAACGTTGTGGTTGTATTTCGCTTACTTAGTAACCTGCCATGAAAATTATAGAAGGCAGAAAACAAAACGTTAAACACACGGATGAATAGTTATACATTTTGCATAATTATAGAGCACTAGCGGTCTATGTGCCCTATAGGAGAAAGGTAGAGGATGTCGAGGAGGAGCATCGAGAATGCAACTGAGACAACGGAGACAATAGAAGGAAAAAATTTGGAATCGAAGGTAAGCTGTACTTTCGACTAAAGCATGCAATTTCGTATCGTTTTCAGCCCTGAGTGTTCTTCTAGTAGTACTATAAGCGGCTTGCAATCAGATCACTCAAAAATTTTTTCCTGAATGCTAACCTTTAACTGAATGTTCCAGAAGCATTAGTTTTGATTCATTGTGCATCCACAGTGAGATCTCAACAAAAACCCAACATGACAATGGAAAAAGAGTTAGAAAGTGTAGTACATAGAGGCGACTTACAAAACAAACATGGTTCGGTCCTGTGCTATGCTTTCGCCAACTCTTCCACCATCTCTCGAAGGGCAAATTAGTATCAGATTTGGGAAGGATAAGAGAACACTAACTGGATACATCTGCAGGTCCACCAGTCTTTGTATGGGCAAGATATGCTCTCAGTAATGCTTAACAGACTCGAATGCATGGACTATCCCTTAAGGATTGATCAACTTTGGTTTGTTTGCCGTTTATATTTACACATATGTATATGTCAACTATTAACATTCTGTATATTATCTACCTATACATACTTATATTTATAACACAATGTCAATATTTGACGAAAGGACGTCGGGCATGAACCGGGAAAAACATATTACCCTGTCTTTCAAGCACAAATGAATTTATGCGCTGGGTTTCGCTTATCGGGATCCAGATGAATACATATGTGGGTGTTTTCATGATATATGAATTGCACTTAAAATCGCCAACTTGATGAAAAGCTTGCCATTAAGGGATCAAAAAATAACCCGGCATGGTTGCTTCAACCAAATAAGAACACGTTTCAGGTACTTCGACCATGTACTCACAAATGAGCCTCCTGCTACAAAGTCACCCGTTGCTACCTTCCTGTAAACAACTGTAATAATCAATGAATCAATTAGTCATATGAATAATGTGGTGACTTTTATATTACTGAAACTATGAAGAAGTGGTAAAGCAATGAGACACAATGAGTGTTAAGGATGAGCGAAGTTTCCTGAGAGGCGCTGAACTCACTTGATGGTTAACAAAATTGTAGATAGTAGTTAGCAAATAAAAGGATAAAGCTCTCAGCGATGATTAATCCCTGAGAGATGCGCCATACATCTAATATACCTGAGAGATCGACTTTGATTAAGCTTCGTTTGGAGGAGATTGAATGCATGTCTGGCCTTTACAATGACTCGGGTGGTCTACCGTTATATCGAGCCAATGCTACTAGCCTCTCTGAGAGGTTTAGTACCAGTTAGCGAACCTCAGAGGGGTGGAAAGCTTGATGGCCCATGGACGCGGGGATCGATTGCACGCCTGTGCTGCAGGGCGCCTGCGACCACTTCGCCACACGCGCCCATACCTAGCAAATAACACGTCAAAATTTCACTAGCGAGTTTGAACACGATTTTATTATTTTAAAAGTATTTTTACAAGCAATTTGCTAATCGTAAGAAATGAGCCTGAGGAATCTGGAATATTCTGGAGTACGGCCTATGCTCACTGTCTTAACCTTATGGCAACACTCCAGTACTCATGAACCATACGAAATTCCGAAAACACATCCCAACTATGCAAAGCGTCTAAATATGCAAGGCAAAATTCTGGTCGCAACTACACAGGAATAACTCCGGACGAACAGCCCACCTGAACAAAGAAGAATGTAGTCGTTGTCCAGCTTTATGTCCGAAACCCTTTATCTTCTACTACTTGTTCATAGTGTCCGCTATGAGAAATGTGTCTACAGACTTCGTTACTATTAAACGATCTTCAATTAAAGTACGATAAATAAATTTAGTACAAGAAGCTAGAGTCGGTTATACTAAGTATAACGAAATCACAAAGTCCTAACATCAGAGTCGTATTGAAATCTCCAGGGAGCTTAGGAGAAGATGAGCAAGATGTCATCAGAATGAGAGCATCTTTTCCATTGCAAAGAATATTGAGATTTCTGTGACCGAAATTCTCTCCTCGTCAGTTCTGATTTATTTAGTTGCCTCCATCAAAACTAATACGACCACTAAAATATCCGAGGTCCTCTTCAAAATGGATAACTATGTTATACGTCATACGAATACTAAATGCTCGCAGTAATTCCTAATCTTCTGTCATTTTTCTTCAGTCACTGCGGGAATGTGTGTGTGAATGTGGTCCGCGAAGAAGTCAATTTTTCATGTGAGATTGAATCGGAAGGGTAACTTGTCTCGCAAAACTTCCTCAGGTGGTTTTCATTATTCGACCAAGCCTTTTTCTGAAGCAAACGCAGTAATACTGATTGTGCACAGGCGACGAGGAGTAGGGCTGAGCCATACTGATAATGAAGTAAAGCCATACAAGCATACGGTATAAAGACCATTCTCTACCTCATGAAGAATACTTCCTACATCATCACGATGCTGTTACTCATCAAATGCTTAGTTACTGCATGAACAGCATTTGAGGGTGCTCCTTCTTGAAACGATCACTTATGCCGTTCCGTACAATTCTAATGGAGCTGCTCCTCTCCTCTCAAAATAACGTCCCGTTTGGCAAACGAGAGTAAGAAGACCATCCATTTAAATCGAGTAAAACATCCTATACTGAACTAACCAATAGATGCAACACCAGATTCACTCACCTTAGAACACGCATTAAGCTCAACCGGGCATATTTTAATGTATGAACCAGTACGCAACCTATATACAACGAATACACAAGTGACCAAAGTATTATATATCTGAATACACTTGACGGGACCACCGACGAGGACTAGACAAAAAAGCTCATCTATGAAACAAAACAGTTGCGACAAAAATGAAGAAAACTAGTTCCGCCAATTAAATGGTTGAACGTCATAAAATGCGCTATGTAATACATCCGCCAGAAAAGATAAAGTGTGGCACAGTATTTTCCCTGACTTTCTAGAGCAGGTGTAAATCTTATGGTAAAAAAGTTTTGCTTGATGATATACAACATATGTATAGAAGTGGCCTAATCGCTGAAAAAAAGAAATCCCTCTGCAAAGCGAAATAAATATTAATTAAACTTCTACAATGCTAAGATATTTGCAAAATTCCGGACCGCAGGTGTTTGCGGTGGGGAACGAACCCGCTATTGTCCTTTCCAAGGAGTAACGCATTCACCACCACACCATGCCGGTCCTTCGTTTTGCCTGTCTCTCAGCTAGCTCTATCGACTTTTTGCCATCAGCAATCATCCGTCAACGGGATTGATCTGGGAAGCCCAAATCGGCATTGAACCCAGTTGAGTGAGGCTATAGTTATAATTACAATCTTAGTCTTTTTTATTCACAGCCTATTTTTTTTAACGGCAGGGTCGAGAGAACTAGCTGAGAGACAGGCGAGACGAAAGACTCGCATGGTGCAGTGGTGAACGCGTTACTCCCCGGAAAGGGCAATAGCGCGTTCGTTCCATACCGCAGACACCTGTGGTCCGGAGTTTTGCAAATATCTCAGCATCATTCAAGTTACATTCCGCAACATACCCTGCCGTTAAAAAGAATAGGCAGTAAAGAAGAAAGGTTAAAATTAACTAAACCACTACAAAACCTTCCGTTTAATGTAAGCCGTATATGAGATCAAGCTCTCCGCTTCTACCAGATAATCCGCCTGTCTCGTAAAGTGTTCAGAAGGCATTCACTAGTAAAACACCATCTCACTGAAACAAAATTCAGCCGCGCCATGCAAAGAACAATCTAATCGTTCGTGCTGATGCTCGAGATTGACTCTATGAATCGGCAACTCGACTAGGAAGAAGCTCTAACTGTATAAAGTGCCGAGTGGAACTGAATGCATAGCGATGTTCGTTGAGAAGAGGAACGGGTAATAAAGCACGAATTGTCTTCAACATAATTAATCTCAAACCAAACTAAAGGAATTATGGAAAACAATATTGGGGCTGTTTGTCTTGAGAAAAGGACTGTACATCAATTGAATTCAATCGTCTTTAAATTTCAGAAATGTTAGTACATTCCCTATTTTGAATACTACGTAGGTAATCAGCTGATGAATTAAAAAAGATTTCGGCGTGAAGAGTTATATGATAGAACTAGCAGCGTGTTTTTTTCAGTAGCAATCAAGATAACAGAAAATTTTATGAATAAAACCTCTGTAAAAGAGTGATGATCATCTTTGTCTAGCTAGAGAGGTGACTGTGTGCTCGTAAGTGGCGTCATGTTTTCCAATTGCTCAGGAGCTCGTTATCCTACATACCATGATCGCTTGATTCTTCAGAGGTCTTATTTCAGAAGTGCCTGAGACGCTGAACGATAACAATCACATCAAAACCACCAGTCATTTTCCTAAAGTGCGCTTCCACTTATCCAAAACGGATATATTTTGTGATGCGGTGCATAGTAAAAGGAAAATTTTATTGTTAAACCCAATGCAGACGAGAAGCATAGAGGCGTCAGTCAGAACAGTCGGTGGAGGGTTATGCAGTTCTATAACCTGTCAAGAAACCGAATTCTCTGGCTATCGACTAATTGTTGACAGTCGCCGACAAAAACAGTTTTTGCTTTCGGTTTATTAATATGTTAAGTTTAAAATCTCAACAAATTACTATTTCTTTCGTCCTCTCGCAATCGTCGTCATAAACATTATTCAGTTTTTTTCTTAGAGATTTTGGCAATTATTACAGTATGGGCAGCGCACGGGTGCCGCAGTGGTCGGAGGCGCCCTGCAACACAAACGTGGAATCGAGCGCCGCTCCCATGGCCCACCAAGCCTTCCATCCCATTGTGGTCTTAAAATTAGTACCAGACTTGTCTGGGAGGAGAGCAGTACTGGCTTGATACATCGGTAGGCCATCGTGGGCCATTGTATAGGCCAGATATGCACTCAATCACCTCCAGCGACACTTTATGAAGTCGAATACATGGCGCATTTCTTAGGGATTGATCAACGTCGAGAGCTTTATCTTTTTATCCTTTGTGAGTCCTAAGTAGTTTCCAGTTTCGGATGCAGATGGTTGATGTGGGCGATAGAGGCATGACGGAAGTGCACGTTGTACGTTGCTATTCACCACAACGCCTGCCTTTACTTCAAGTCCACCCGAACATTTTCTTTAATCTTTCGTTAAATCTTCTCGTTGCTTTCCAAGTAATACATGCTTCCATTTCGATGTTTATTCCACTAGATCTCAAAGACTGATTTCCGAGAACTGAAACTACATGTTTATGTTTGATGTTGCGTGTGTGTCTGTGTGTTATCTTTCAAAACGCGTTGTTTATTGGTTCTGTGGGTAAGGCGTGAAGATTTAAACATGAAATTTCAGCACACATTTTCACTGCATAACAACAACAGTTCTATGAGATCCAATAAATCAAAATGGTAAGCGCTGTGTTTTGAGCCCATTGGTTGGGGATCGCGTAGAATATGATATCTGCAGTGGTAGAATCATCACTGTTGAATAGTTTTCCGTCACATTATGCCTTTTCCATGGATGTGATTTTGTTCCAATTCCGAACCAGTCAGTAGCAACTCTATCTTGTTCTTCTTTTCGTTGTGCTATTTCAGCTTCACTAGTACATGGCGAAAGAATAACTACGTTGTTGAGAGGACGATAGTCCGACCCAAATTTCTCATCAGTGGTTGCTATAGCATTCTTGTCTCGATAAAATGACTTCATGAACTACTATAATATTGCCGTGGACTGTTTCGATGACGCGGCACCACTGAAATATCAGACACCTATGCTACGCTATGGAAAAGGCGTGACGGAAAAATTGAATTCTTTGCTGCCGAACGAAGATAAAACCCCGCTCATTTAGGTCTTCTCGAATGCTTTTTTTGTAGTCAAGAAAGGAAAGGATAATAAATAGACAGAATTGTTTGACCCCTAAACGGTTTTGAAGATTTATACAATTTTTGTTGATGTCATTCTTGTCTTTTCATACTCTTTATCGTAACCCATAACTACGAAAGACGGATTCTTTCACCTTCAGAGATTATTTTACTAACTTATACGAAGTTTGCAGGAAGGGAAAAGCTGTGGTAAAGCTTCCACGTTGTCATTTCCACATCAAGGCAGCATAAAGTCCGAATCCCATTTCAGTGTGGTCGTGATGAGAGCAGAATACTGCAGATGCTACGTCAATGTGACAGAATCGAGTATGTAAAAATATTTCTTCTTATACCAGGGATTATTCTTAGAAGGGATGAGGCGTTGATAAGGCAGTGTTCGAAGATGTTGAACTGTTACACGCAGCCAAATGGTTATCTCCAGCCGAGTCCAGGATGAGAAATGTTCGCCATTTCGGTTTAGAGTAGAAGCCGAGATAAAGTGTAACAACGTTATTGAAGCTGCTCTGGAAAAAATTTAGTCAAGAACTTCTATCTTATCTTCAAGAGTTGATGACGGTGGTTCAAGAAGATCGTGTAGGAGTCAAGTGGCTCTAGGGTGAAATCCTCGCCCAACAGCATATCTAGCAATCAAACGTGAAATCGGCTGGAACTACATATTTTATGTCTAAATAAAAACTATCAAGTCTATTTACTCAGAAACTCTTTCAAAATACACAAACACTTAAGAAGAGATCTTCCCGGAATGGAGGTTGAAATATCGGTGCTGCACGCAATCACCGTAATGAGCATTTGGTACATTAACACAACTTGTCCTGAAGAGAAAAACTAAAAGAACCGGGCTATTTAGGCGAGGACCCTTATTGGAAGATGGGAATTACAAATTAGGTGAAGACGTTGCCCGCGCCATTAGTCTGCGTTCTCTCTCAAAAACACGTCCACTACGCACAAAAACAACTTGAAAAATTCATAGGTTTTTCAAATTCGGGATTGCTGGCACTTCATTTTCTTACTAAATTGTTCTCCATTATCTTTGTAGCACGCGTGAGAGGAAAAGACAAGATTTAGAGGATAAACTGGGAAGGCTAGAATATCACGCAAGATTTCGTTCACAAAGGTTGAGATTTGTATTTGTGAGAAAGTGCCTGGAAAATCATTGAAGTTTCGTAAAAACTCCGAATTCTAACCCGTTTCCGATTCCACATGAGCCGGAGTTATGAGCGGTGACGAAAAGTCATCTTTGTGCACCCAATGCCTTCATTGGACCCACGGGCACATCATTATGATCCAGTAATTTGTGGTGAATAATGAGTTGTCTTTTTGAAACCTCTTTTCGTAGCGATTGGTCTACGTGAGATAAATAACGGTAAAAGGAAGCATCAACGAGGGGATGGTACGATGGAGTTTTGCAGAATTTCGCACATTTTTACATATATCTGTGAAAGAAGCCCATAGGTATATACATATATACATCTGTATATATAATCACATATACATATACGGCGAATAATGCACCCAACCACCTGGCAACCGGTCGGCCGGCGAACGAAATCATTGACGAAGTTTCAAAGAAGTCAGTTCCAAAGAAGGCACGCCGTTGGAAAAGGAGGCTGAGAGTGGCGATGATTCCTGGGGTACACTTGAGAGATGAGGAGAACCCTTTGATACCAGCAATCAATGCCAACGATTAGCTCCCCCACTCCTTATGACCTGCCTTGGTGAATTCAATGACATGACCAGTTGTATGTATTCGCCTTGGCAACTGCCCACTTCCCACTGGAAATATAACATCTTCGTGGCTGAACGTTGTACTGTGCGCCCTGCTTTAAGTGAATCCTCCTTTAAAGGAACTAGGAATTACAAACATTTAACACACACGGGTACTCCTTTCACTCCACACGTAAACTGTCAGTTAATGAAATCGGTTTTTAAGCTTCTAGTGGTGAAATGATCCACTTATAGCTGCGGAATTTTTACTGAGCGGTTCTGTGCATGTTTTCAAACCTTGTAACGAATTACGAAGTAGAACTGCTTTTATATGGAGATTGTTACATCGTGCTAAGTGGGATATATCGTCACTTTGTTCCTATGAAGAGTAAAATAAATCAAATTCAGACCATCGTGGTTTCGATGTTAGAACTATGATGTCGAATATACTGAATAAATTACGACTAATATTATAAAGGAAGTGTAGTGGCTTGAAATTCCAGCTGTGTATTTGGGCATCTGAAGAGTGAATGATTCTATTCGTCACAATGTTATACCTTTTTATTTTCTGCCTACTATAATTTCGCGGCAGGGTACTAAGCGAAATACAACCACAACGTTGCTGAGATATTTGCAAAACTATGGACCGCAGGTGTCTATGGTGGGGAACGAACGCGTTATTGTCCTTTCCGGGAAGCAACGCGTTCACCACCACACCATGCGGGTCCTTTGTTTCGCCTGTCTCTCAGCTATTTCTATCGATCTTTGCCACAGCAATCACCCGTCAGCGGGATTGATCTGGGGCGCCCAAATCGGCATAGAACCCAGTTAAGCTGCGGCTGTAGTTGAAATCGCAATGTTATACCTACCAATCCCACTGACGGGTGATTGCTGTGGCAAAGTTCGATAGAAATAGCTGAGAGACAAGCGAAACAAAGTACCCGCATGGTGTGGTGGTGAACGCGTTACTCCCCGGAAAGGACAATAGCGCGTTCGTTCCCCACCATAGACACCTGCGGTCCAGAGCTTTGCAAATATCTCAGCAACGTTGTGGTTCTATTCGTCACAATTTGCAGAGCGTCGTGACTGACATTTGGGTTTTCAGCATTAACTGGGCAACAAAAACTTTGCCAGTAACTAAAAGCAATAGAGTTGTGTTTTTTGAATAAATTAGCTCTAATTGGCCACAAAGACTGGACCACTTACTATATGGTAGCTTTTAATGGAAAGTGGGGCGTAGCTACATGGTTTCATAGTAGTAATCGGTAAATTTCAACAACACCCACAGAAGTAATGCTGAGATATTTGCAAAACTCCGGACCGCAGGTGCATGCGGTAGGGAACGAACACGCGTTGTTGTCCTTACCGGGGAGCAGCGCACTTCACCACCACACCATCCGGGTCCTTCGTTTCGCCTGTCTCTCAGCTACTTCTATCGATCCTTTTGCCATCAGCAATCACCCGTCAGCGGGATTGATCTGGGGAGCCCAAATCGGCATTGAACCCAGTTAAGCTGAGGCTTAGTTATAATCACAATCTTAACCCTTTTATTCACTGCCTTTTTCTTTTTAATGGCAGGGTTTGTTGCGAAATATAACTTTTATAATGCTGAGATATTTGCAAAAGATATAGTTTCCTTATCTCTTGATCGCCGGACTGACTTTTATTCTTTGTCAATAAGTAATCAGATGCGTAAACGAGAATATGTAGAATGTGACTTACACTTCTATTTAATAAGTGTACTAGGTTTTTGTACAATGTTTTCAAAAAACAGTAAAAAACAAAAGGAATCACACGAAAAGTTAAACGATATTCCTGGCCCTTGAAAGTGCTAAGTCCGCTGGTCAGCTGTTGCTCTAGACGATGTATGGTGAGCTTACTTGTCGCTTCAGTTGTTCGATAATTGATATCACTACACATGATATAGGTGAGCATAATAGTCGAATTAGGATCGACTGGTGAGAAACTTCAAATACCATCGTTTCCACATCAAAGAAGAAACGAAAGAGCTTCACAACTGGTATCGAAGAGCTCGCCAGAAATTCTACTGTATACAAAGACACTGGGAAAAATTCCACGTCCTTCGCTTCGACCATCCTTCACCAGTCAGTGATTCAAAAAGGAGCCTCAAATCAAGGAATCAAAAGCTTTTGAAACCATGCTATGCATGTTCCCCACACAAAAAACTTGCTCACAACGACGGCGACTAAAGTCTCTTGTATGGAATATTTTGGAACCCTTTAAAAAAATTCTTCAAGAAAACTACGTTTAAAAATTTCCGGTTAAATAGTTAGTGATGTGCAGGAGATCTATTAGGTAAGAGAGAAGCCGAGGTGTGGACTGATTTTGCACAGCCGATGATCACGCTGGACACTATAGCCCAAACCTTCTAATAATGAAATCATTCAATCAGACTAAGAAATATTTACTAAAACAGAAAGCTTTTAAGCCATTTCGGATATTGGAAGTTTAAATGAACACTTTAACAGATCCAAATACTACCAGATTTTCTCGAAATGCTTTGAAAATCTTAAAACTTTGGTGTATAAAACTACAGATATGAAGTAAATCATTATGAATCAAATATAGGAAAAGAGGGCGCGCGTGGCACAGTGGTCGGAGGCGCCCTGCGACACAAACGTGAAATCGATCCGGGCGCCCATGGCCCACCAAGCCTTCCGTCCCTTGGGGGTCGGCAAATTGTTGCTATCTGGGAGGTTAGCAGCACTGGCTCGATACATCGGTAGGCCACCGCGAATCATTGCAAAGGCCAAATATGCATCCAGTCACCTCCAGACGGTGCCTAATGAAGTCGAAAGCATGACGCACCCCTCAGGGATTAATCAACGCAGAGAGCTTTATCCTTTTTATCCTTTATATAGAAAAGCGAACAAAAATTCTACTTCATAAATAGGTTTACCAAAATATCAAAAATACTACTGAAGTTTTTGCTGCACAGGCAATAGCCACTGGTTTATTTTGTTCATCTTTTCGGCCTGTAGATAGATGATATTGGAGCCTTTAAGCATTTTACATGACGTATGTGTTCTATAAAATATACTGACATACAGAAAATAATGCTTGCCAATTAGTGAAGCGTAAAGCCTAGAGCGCTCGGCGTTTACCGCTCTCTTAGCAATACGCCGTGCATTCGATGCACTCGTAGTAACGTGAAAGTGTCACAATTCGTGAATGCCGAGGGCTTCACCGATGTCGTTTCCGCCAACATTGCACGGAGATCTAACTAGTTTTCACTAATTTCTTCCGCCTTATTTAAATATTTAAAGTAACGACTTTCGCTCCAAAATGGCAAGAAGTAAACTAAGTAAAAATGAAAAAAAAGGTAAAAAATCAAGTGCAAAATTTCCGACAGTCAACCACGTCCCTTTCTCATTCGCATAGATTTCATAAATTTGTCCGTAAAGATCATTAGAATAAAGAACATTGTCTTTTTTGTTCTTTCCAAAGTCACAAACAGCAATGGTCGGGTCAGTGGAACTGGATCGGCTGATAGTTGTAACAATACGATATTGTATTCTAATGGAGAGGACCTTAACAGTGGCCTTACAAGGGCCTACACGCACTTCATCGTTGAGAAAGATGAGTAGGCGATAGTAGTGAATAGAGGAAATGATGAAATATTAGGCCTACTGATTAGTAACGACAATGTCTCGAAATCTGGAGAATGATATTCGACCCCGTAAAGACGCACTGACTTCAGCTATAGGGCAGTATTTCTTAAAAATAGTAGTGGAGCGATGAGTGTGAAAAAGAGAAGTTTGAGGAAATTACTTCAATAAAATGTAAATGTGAAGTAAATGCGAATGAAAACCATGATAGAAATTGCTTTTTTCATTTAAACCATAAAATGAGTAAAACTGTAACAAAAATGAGAAAAAAAAGGGCCTCACGTGGAACTTTCCTCGACGATGATGAAGTCGGTGGCGTTGTGACTCGGATCTGTGGCAATGAAGTCGGCACCTCTGTAAACTCTTCTTTGATTTTCGAACAAGCACAGAATTTAGAGGACTTTATTAAAAAAGGACCATCGCAAAGAATCGTAACCTAATTCTTGATGCGTTCTGTATAAAATTCGTCTAATACTTTGTGACAACGGAATATTCGTAAAGAACAATAAGAAACGATGAAATATTAGCCCGTTTTCGTCTCATTTCATGCCTTATGAATGACTTGCATGCACAGGTGACATTGTCCGCAAAGATCTGCCGGACTTGCGCTGGACTGCATTTCAGCGACTTCAGTCACTTCCTTCACATTTTTTGCTTCAACACATAAATATTGATGCTAGTTTTCTTGTCAACCCACGAAAAGTTCCCAATCACTAGGTTGGAGGTATTAGGACTGTTTGAAGGACTGAGAACTTCACAGAGTCATCACAGTGGAGAATTTGCTTTATTACTCTTGTCGCACGTTTAATTTTTGCAAGGCATTGTTTCATCTTTAAACTTGTTTAGAATTACGGTTTATGAAAAATTGGAAACAAAATTTGAGTATATAAAATTTCCAAGGAAAAAGTGGCAGACGCCCATCAACGATACATTGGGGAACACCACCATGTACTGTTGGACGATATGCTACTTGTTTAGTTCATTTCGCATTCGAAAGGCGAGCATCGAGGAAAAAGGGCCAGAAACGAAGCTTTATGAACTCCAGAAAATCCATAGAGCCTAACCTTGCAAAATAAGAAGCAACGTCTCCGGTGGAAAAAACCATTAGATTCTATCGGCTTCTATTTTATCTATGAAAGTCCTCTATGAACTAAAATATGTGTCTTGAAAAACTAATGTGGAATTCATTTCCATGTTGCACGCAGTGATAACAATACACAGTGTCAGGTTCTGCTTTAAGAAATTTCTTTAATTTTATAACAACTTCACTTGTGTTCCAAAAATGCTCAGTTACAAAACAGATTTAATCTCGGACGCAGCTCTTCGTACCAAAATTCGTCCTCATCCAACACCTGCACTCTTCCACCTTGGCTCGACGTCTATCGAAAGGTTTCTATTTCCATGAAGTCATATGTGAGTTGAGAATGTGTCGTTCCTGATCCCGGATTTTTGTCATTTAAACGTTAAAAATGTTTCGAAGAGTAAGAGCTTCAATGAATATTTATGCATTACAGTCAACTTTTCTCAAAACTTTTCGGTGCTAAGGTATCAACAGTGGCGCGAACCTTTGAAAACATGAAGAACCTCATCATCAACAGACAATAAACATTCGGAAACAACACGTTTTAAAAAAAAAAAAGTCGCACACGATACTTTCTGAGGATCTCCATTGCGAACAACTGTACACAGCAGCTGGAATGCAGGAAGCACAAGCCGTAGAAAACGTTTGCTCTGGAAATTGCCTAGACAAAGAACATATCACCCTCTCTAGATACCCGCGACTCACTGTTTGAAAAACACTGAAAACAGGTGAGAAAGCACGTGATTGTCTTTTCATGCTTTATTTTCATTCCACACTTTTCCCCAATTTATGATTGAACCAGCGATTTTCAGCGAGAAGGAAAACTTTCGTTTTTCAGCATTGACTGCTTTATAAAATCTGTTAGCAGGACAAGAAGAGAAAATAAATAGCTTTTTTCATTTCCTTTTCATTGCTTTTCGTTTGGAAGGAGACTCTCGATTTCTGCTCTTCTTCGAATGAATATTTGTTCTCTTTTGTGATGAGACAGACATGGACATGTAATCTCCAAATCGGGCATAACTCTGTTCTAAAAGCTCATCTAAATCCCCGGTTATTTCCTATTTCGATTTTATTTATATGGAACTTCCTTGATCCCATCCTGACCCAAGCAGACATTCCATCCCCATGCAGACGACAAATTGGTGTGCGTCTTGCCTTTAATTAAAATTTTGTTCCAGGACATTAATAGCCTGCTAAAATTTTGTTCTTATACTATGCATTTTATACAAAGCCAAATCTGGGAACTCATAGGATAGGTTTGAGACCAAACTAATCAATTGTAGCTGCAAGCTCAAAATCAAGATACGAGCCGAGTAATATAATTTAAATCTTCAAATTAAGATGCTGAAAGTGGAAAGTGCCATGTTGATGATAAATTCTGTGAAATATACGCATGATCTCGGGTTTGAAGTGGTGCCAGCCTGACCAAATATTTCATCTTTAAGGATCGCCAGATTGGTGCAATGCTTGCCTGGGAAAAGACACCTCCTATCCAAAAAGGCGGAATTAACTATGATGAAGCAGAGAGAAAAGACCCGATCGGCATTCAACGATAGTCATGAAAGTTTTCAAATAAAAACTAAGGCAACACGGAAATCCGAAACCTTTCGTGAATGACACATGCGACACGAGGAGCCGAATGAAAGAAGTACAGAAGTCCGTGTAATATGGGATACTGTGCTGTTGATAATAAGCAACATTAATAATAACTAACGATAGGAAAAGTACAAAGAAAGGTAGGAGTCATTGAATAAACTCTTTTTTCAGCACCGGTGTTCATGCCCACATTCACCTAGAGATGTTTTTGAAAAGCCGGTAGATTGTAACTTTTTGCGTATGCTTAAGAAATCTATAACTACCACAAATGCGCTAAACTTCTGGAGAAGCGCTTTACCCTACGTCCCTAAAAAACCTATTAAAAGCGAAAAAGAGGCCAATTGCTGCTTATTGTTGACATTCCCTTTAGACATGAGGAGAAGAAATGAGTACGTTGAGCTTATTTTACACCGTGTACAACTCACTTGGCAAAAAATGCTCTAATTTTTAGAATTAAGAATTTTTAGAATTGTTTCTATAAGAACATGCATGGAATTATTGTTCTTTTTAAAACTTTCAGCGCTTAAATGAAGGAAACCAATAGATCGTTGGTTCTAAAGAGCTCAGCATTATACGATGGCGAAGAGGTCACAGGCCGTTATCAAAGAACAAGAGCTATGTGGAATCAGAGACGCGCAAAACCCAGAAAGGGAAAGTCAACTGCAAGCTAGGAAATGAATTCGAGCAAAACACTGATGGATGGATACAGCATCTTTAAAAAACAATTAAGGAAATCGACGTAGTTGATAGCTGATTAGCTAAAGAAATCGTAAACAGCCGGCTTAAGATCGGGTTTCCAAGAAGCACCGACTGGCCCTAGACTCATCGCTACTCCTTCATGAAGGCGCTGATGTTTCCTGTTTTCCAACTGCTGTTTTCAAACTGGCACTTCACTTTCGACGAGTATCAAAACGGAAGTGAGGAAGCGAGGAAAGTGCATGACGGCTATCTTGTTATTATAATGGATACCGTGAATAATAATTACAACTGCTTCACAAGAAATGAGAACTGTTGAAAGCTCATGAAAGAAAGTGGAAAGAAGTGGGGCATTCCTGCTGTTTAACGTGATAATAAGAAAAGATAACATAATGAAAGCTAACTCTTCATATCTTGTTGACAGCAAAAGTCGAAAGCATTGGAGATATCGTAGCCTTTCAAGTGAGGTGACCCAGCTCGTTCAGACTCATGTTGTTGGCGAAGACTAACTAATTTTACTACAACTCCTGTGTTCAAGAACATTTATCACTTCTGGCAAACTACGTAAGAAATCGTGTCTTTTTTAAAAACAGAATGTAACATTAATGATCTCCTTCATAGTAGAAATAACACGTGATAAAAAGTTAAGCAGGACACCTTTGTTCATCTATTCTTCCAAATCAAACTAGCCATCTGCTCCCAGGATCGACTTTCTATTAACCTCGGCATTGGAATATGAATGCGTCGTTTTCTTGTTCAGCAATCGCGAGGTTGTTAAACAGCATACATTTACTTCCATAGAAAAACACAATACAACACAACAGTAGCTGACGTTTCGGCAGTATCGCCTTCTTCAGAACCGCTCTTTTTACGTGACTTCCAATGAGGAAAACTAGAACAGATGATTATAGTCGCATATGTCATGTAAAAAGGGACTCTGAAGAAGGCGATATTGCCGAAACGTCAGCTACTGTTGTGTTGTATTGTGTTCTTCTATGAAAATAAATGTATGCTGTTTAACAACCTCGCGATTGCTGAACAAGAAAACGGCGCTAGCCATTTGCTTTCATGATCATGAATCACGATGGATCATCGGCTCCGATGAAGACGATATCGTCGAAACGTTAGCCGAAAATAAAAAATGTTATCACCGTTGTGTAAGCTTATCAAAGAATGAATACATATTGATTAGTCATAACGAGGTTAACGGAAAGTAGATTTTGAAATATCGTTAGGCTTTATACTATCTGATAATGATACCGAGTTCTGCAAGGTAGATTGTTCGGAAAAACAAGTCTTTATCTCTCGAAAATCACTGACGTCAACATACCCTGTATAAAATGGCATCGTCGAGTGAGTATTGCTGAATGGAGAGAGATGCTCCACTGGGGAAGATCCGGCTCGATGCCTAACGAAGACGCTACCTCGAGAACACGAACGACTGTGGACCATCGACTCAGATCATCAGCTCCGATGAACGATACCGTCGAAAAACCTCGTGTAAGCTTATCAAAGAAAGAATACATATAGCCATTTGCAGTTGGCAAGCTTACAATCAACATACAAGCCGAACCACTTAATCGCATTGCGCCTAGCAATACGACTTCAATCTTCAATTTGAGTTCCTGGAGAGATGGAATAGTAATGGCTGTGATATATGCCGTGGAATGCCCACTGGTTGGAAAACACGCTGCCATAATAAAGTATCCCTTCTCCTGGTATTGCAAAATGCTATCAGATTTGAATGAGGAAAGCTTCCACCGCTCCATAAACGTTTTGGGCGGCCTGTGATGGAAATCTGGAAAACTCCTAGCGGAGTTATGCCAGGATTTTATGTGAGAATAATTCAACGACATTATTGAGGTAAACCCACACGACAATCCGAAAACTTTCTTAGACAACGGGTGGATGAAAAGAAAGTGAATAAAGGAATTGCCGCAATTAGCACAATATCGAAAGGTAGGTTATACGATGAGATAATCTAAGCAACGATTTTACAATTTTTGAAAAGGGTACTTACTCACCGATGTCGCGCAACCTGCGTAAGAACTTGTGCATGCGACGGCGCATCAGGGTCAGCATGAAAGTAAACTGCTGTATTGTCGACGAGTTAGAGCCTCGCCAATTAGCGATGAATTCATGGCCAATCAACTTCGGATGGCAAGGAAGTGCTGCCTAAGCTTTATTGTTCAGTGTGACATACGCCTTCCGTATTTTATTTCCACATAGTGCTTTTCTTCTTTCTCAGTGAAGTCGAGCTTTTCGCCACCGCCAACAATTAGAAGCTTCAGATGATCGGCTTTGAATAAACCTCGGCATAAATAGTCGGTAAACTTATTTATATGTCTTTACGAACTTCCCCTGTTGAACTGATGCGGAGTTGTTGTTGTTGTTGTTGTTGTTTGATGGCTGACGTTTCGGCGATTTCGCCTTCCTCAGAGCCGTGCTGCTGTGAGTGGGACGAGGAGGCTAGCTCTGCGCGGCTCTTAGGAAGGCAAAATCGCCGAAACAACAGCCATCAAACAATAACAACAACAACAACGACTTATACCAATCTAGCATTAGATCAACAAGGACAGTTCGTAAGAACTAGAAGACTGTTGGCCTACTCTGTCAAATTAGTTAATTTATAGGTTCTAGAAACTCCTTCAGGAAGAAAAATTGTCTCTAAATTTTTGTTCTACATATGCTTCTATTAAGAAAAATGCTGTTGGATAGTTGGTTTTCCTTTTCGAACAAGTAATGAGATTCGATAATAATAG
Organism: Angiostrongylus costaricensis; assembly: GCA_900624975.1. NCBI lineage: Eukaryota > Metazoa > Nematoda > Chromadorea > Rhabditida > Metastrongylidae > Angiostrongylus > Angiostrongylus costaricensis. Next base: position 17,477 of record UYYA01000463.1, read on the forward strand.
ATTAACGTAGAAACCTGATATGTGAAAAAAGCACTATTATTTCAAAATTCAAAAGTTTAACTTTTATTTGCTCTCCATTATTTTTTTTCCATAGTAGGGAATTACGTGAAAAACAACCATAATGATGTAGAGGCATGAGTAAAACTGGGAACTCCAGTTATGTTCTGAACTCGCAACTATTTTTTCCGAGAGCTCACATTTTAACCACTTCATCACCAAGGCGTTTGCTTTGCCTTTTTCTTTGCCAGTTTTTTATAGCAATTGCTGGCTAACAGGAATGATATCGGGAGCACAAATCGATATTGAACCCAGTTAAGCTGAAACTAAGCCGACTATTATTTCGTTTCTGTTAGAATATATGTTTTGACACACTACCTTGGTTGACCGATACGCCTATAAAGGACCTGTAAAATTTTTAGTCGACATTTAAGCATACGATTGACGTTTCTGGATTATACTATCGTCGGAGTAGTTTGTTCTAGTTGACCACACAATGTGAACCTCCGGCGATTTGTTTATCTTCAGCGTTGTACTGCCCCAATGAAGGAACAGCACCTGGCGAAGGTTACATGCTTTCCAAGACGATTCTCCATCGACTTCGATCGAAAATGACCCATTTTCTTGACGACAATAATCGAATCCTCGAATAAATTGATGTTCACTATGGACTGATGCAAGGGCACGTGTGGCGCAGTGGTCGGAGGCATCTTGCAAAACACACGTGGAATCGATTTCCGGGCCCCTGGCCCAGCAACTCTTCCATCCCATGGGGTCGGCAAATTGTTACCAGACTTGTCTGGGAGGATAACAGCACTGGCTCGATACATCGGTACGCTACCACGAGTCATTGTAAAGACCGAATGCGCATTCAATCACCTTCAAGCGATGCTTAGTGAAGTCGAAGGCATAGCGCATCCTCGGAGATTGATCAACGCCGAGAGCTTTCACCTTTTTATCCTTTATGGACTGATGTACACTGGTGCAAAAATAGTCCTAATACGTAAATCATTTGTTTTCTTAACGATGAAATCCTGAAGTTCCAGAGTCCACGAGCCGCCTTTTTTTGTTTCACTTTCCATCGAAGTGCATAACTAATACGGCGAATCGATCCGTCAAAGGTTACTTGGTCCAGTAGGACACGATGATGTCAACAAAAATATCATAATTATGGAACACTGCTGTGTTAGCGTTAGGAAACTTTCCATTACATTCACAATTTCCTTGTGGTTTAAAAAAATCTCAAAAATATGAATGTTAATGTCATAGCACGAATTCATCTATAGCGATTCTCTTGGCAGACTTTTCTAGTGCTGCTTTATGCCTGATATCCATCAAGCGTTTCGATTATCGAAAAACCAGTATTGTCGCCAATATGCTAATGTGGCTTAGCGGCAAAAAAACGGATTGCTAGAGACGGATGATCTCTTCACAGCTCGTTATGAGATGCATCGGAATGACATCTAGCGACGTCTGGAGTGAAATGAGCAGCAACAACGCCTATTGCTGTTGGTAGTTCTAGTGAAGAGCTTCATTTGGACTGCTGATGCTATAAAACATAGAAAAATAGGTCAGATTTCTTCTCTGCATTCGATCGATTAGAATGTCGCTTTGTCATTCCACGTGATTTAAAGTCGTAGAAGACGAACGTTAAGACGTTCCCTTTTTCGTTGCAAATCAACTTTCCAAACTGAGAAGAGCAAGGTCTTTAGAGATTCATTGTATATCCAACGTAGATGGAAAATGCAGATTTGCGACAGAAAGATTATCTTGACACAGTCGAGACGGCGGTTCATTTTGCTCCGCATTCGCTGTGAGCCCTAGAGAGTCACACCAGCTACGCCATCCCATTGCAAATGACGTGCGTACAGGCCACCTAGTCGCAAATGTGTTAACATAAATGTCCATCTGATCCAACATTTTAAACTTCTTTTCTAAGCCACAAAGCCTAAATACCCTTGGATCTCCTGTTCTCGATAGTTTGAAAGTTTCCTGAACTTCCTAGCCATCTTAAGTGGTAAAACCTTGATGCGAAACCATGAAATGCAATCCGGAGCAATACTAAGTGTTATAGACAGAGTTTCAAAAACATGCATTCTCTTAACCTTCATTCTTATCAACCTCGTACTAGCTTATCATTGAAGAGGAAATTCCATGCTATAGACAGAGTTATAAATATCTTTGTCCATTTTATTTTTCCACTGAGGTTATTAGGTAACACTCGAATCGCTAAAAGCCATGTCCACCCTGTTTCTACTTTGACATTTCTTCTTTCTTCAGAGAAAAAATAGTCGAAAAATCTTCCTACCATTGGTTGATCAGGATTTAGGGGTACCATACAACAACCCCATCGCAACCTCTGTTGTACAACGTCTACCTAGCTTCGCTTTCAGTTCACCTCATTCTCACTTCCAAATGTAATCCTGTAAGGGCGCTTCATCGAGGCTATTCATTGCCACACTATACATGGTGGAAACATTCTCGTGTGAGAAAGACGTAAATAATCAAATGAATAATTAGTGAAACATCAAATAAATGAGTACCAGCCAGAGTATTTAATGTGACTGGATATATATATATATATATATATATATATATAGAATACAATAGAAGAATTGCGTTGCAAGTAAAAGTGCACAGAAGCCGATCACGACTATGATGATGAGCCATGTCCCCTCCATGAGGAGAGGAGCTACACGGACTGAATCTGATTCCCAGAAAACGCCTTCGAAAATCAGAGAATTTATCAACAACTCATTACTACAGCAATGAACAGCGATTTAAAACACATTTATCTAAGGCAGGTGTAAGCAAACCCGGTTGATTAGATTAAAGCAACTTGGCGCTGAAGTTTATCTGTAAAAAACTTTCATATCTGGGATAATAGTACAAATGAGCAACGAAGAGTCAGAAGAGATTTTCGACAGGCAACCTAAAGGACTAATTAGAACTGGTATTCTACTAGAGGCGACTTCATTCATAAAACAAAGTGAATTAGTGTGGAATGGCCGTCTACGTAGAAATCAATAAATTCTTTCGTAGCAGGTAAAGGTTTCCATGCAAAATAAGGAATTAATAAATCCTGAAAAGCTTACAAAAATCGATTGTGTCAGTTGTTTGTGTTTTTTGTGTAAACAAAGAAGAATTAATGAAAAATCGTTGGCCTTTGGTCATATTGACGAATATGGTCTTGAAAAAACCTCACGCGGTTGCGCAAAATATTCTGCTTTCGCACCACTCATAGCTAATGAATTGGGAGAAGGCGAACGTCGATTGAAAACACTGCCAGTCGTGAAGTCGACGGAACAATGACTTCACTACCATAAAGCGCTTCCGCCACTGATGAATAGGTCGAAAACAATGAGCTGTGTCGTCAACGAAAAGCGAAGTTGACTACTTTGAGCAGCAATTATAAGTTGTTCAGCCTTGTCGTAGATAATGTAATGGCATAGTTTTAAAAGTGAAGTCCAAGTTTGGTAACCATAAACGGCAGTGTTTTCTCGTGTATCCGCACTCCAGTTAACACACCGGCATGAAGCCGGTGTAGTGATAATGAGACTTGACTTACTTACTAAATTGTGGATGCCAGTCTATGATCAGTTTGCTACGATGAACCTTACCACCACAAGCAGATCGCTCATGGTGGAATACAATGCTTTGCTTGCTTGAGCTCAGGTGACGCTGTGTTGGTTGATTCTTTGAGGCGCTGCGTTTCCTGGACTTGTTTGGTAATGAAAATAGAATCTTTCCGAAATGGCAAACTGGTACGCGCAAGAGGAAGTTGTTGATAGTGTGCATGTAATGAAAGTAAACAAATCATGACGGAAATTGAAAACGAAAAGAAGGGCACGTAAAATCCCAACAGTTCGTCCTGGAATTGAAGTCAGGTATACCTAAGGCATTAATTGCAGGCCTTTGCTTCCCTGAGACCCAGGTGGATCCAGGTAGACGGCGTCGGCGTTCTCGTCAACATCAGTTTGTCTATGAACATTGATTCATTCGAACAACTAACAACCCGAATCGGGCGATTAAGATTGAGGAAATGGTCGACACCGGCGTTGACAAGCCTCGCCGTTTACGCACCGACTACAAACCACGACGAAGAAGAAGTCGAAGGGTTCTATATGGAGTCGAAGATGTTCTACAGAAAAGACCATAGATTACGAAATAACGAAAAGACTGCATCATAGTAAGTCGAGAATTTTGCCATACCGATGTCGCTGTTGTCCTAAAATTCTTCACCGAAGCAGACCATCGCCTCCTTCGTGCAAGAATTCACGCCTTGGTCCGAAAACCACCGCAAATTGGGCTGCACCCATATCATTGGTCGGCTGTTGGGAATTTCCTGTTTTCGACAACACTGACGAGTATTACGATCGGCTCATTCAACATTTTCACTTTGGCGATATGAAAGAAAGGAGTTCGAAAGTCACTAAGAGACTTCTGTCTGCAGAAACAATCGATTTGAGACGCCAGCGTGGAATCGCACAAATTATAGGCCAAGCCGACTCACGTCCGAACTTACAAACTAATGCAGACAGGCGATAGAAGATCTTAGAGAGGAGCAGCGAGAGCAGTCATGGTCGAAGCTGCAGAGGCTGGGACCAGCATTCGCAAAGCCCATCGAAGCTTCGCCAACTACAAGACCATGACGATTACACTCCAACGCTCGGACGGAACTTCCATAAAGCCAATGGAGAAAACTGTTCACGATTGTTTGTTTGTTTGTTACTCGGATCTCTTCAATAGGCATTTCCTCTTCTACTCATATGAAATAAAGGAGAGTGGATATGTCTCACCACCGGTTCACCCCTGCGAGATCCCACATGCTGTTTCGTCAGTGAAAAATTTAACAACACCAGATCCGGACAGGCTAGGATCTGAACACCTGAAGAACCCTTCGTCAATTCTCATAAAGAGACTGGCTCGGCTCTTCACACGTTACCTATCTGAATGTGAGGTCTCTAGTTAGTAGGAGATCAGCAAGACCGTGCTATTATTTTAAGAAGGGTGACTTCCGCGATATCGGCAGCTATCGCCTCTCGCTCGAGTCATCGTAGGCAGGATTGACAGGACACTGGCCGAAGGACAGCCATGTGGGCAAGCAAGGTTTTGAAAGCCACTCACTGCAATGGACCACACAATAACAAGACTCACTGAAGTATCATGAGAGCACAAGAGACCGCTCTGACCCATTTTCGTTGCAGTCATGGAAGCTGTGGACACCCAACGTATCCCTGTTCAGTATACGAAGATTCCCCATGAGCTATATGAAAATCTCACAACGAAGATACGACCCAAAAGACCGACTTTCTATAAACCTCGGCATAAATATTCGGTAATATTCATTTCTACGTTCTTATGAACTGGTCTTGTTGAGCTGGTGCAACTGTTCAAAATCAAAATGATTTTTTGAACTGGATGGGTCTCACTCGTCGTCCACCGTCAGCAACACGCGAGCAGTCCCACTCCTAACAGCACGGTGAGTGGTTTTTGATCAATATGGCCTTTATTTTTATTTATATGTTAGACTTTATTGACACATTAGTTTTTTTCCACAGAATTATTAAGCTATTTTTGTGTAAAATTCGTTGCTCTGAGGAAGGCGAAATCGTCAGCCATTGACCAACAACAACGACAACTATACCAATCTCGCATCAGCTAAACAAGATTAGTTCGCCAAGATATGACCATTCTACAATGATACTAAGATCGATATAAAAAGAGGGGTTAGGTAAGGCGATACCCACTCGCTAAAAATATTCACTGCCACCCTAGAGAACGTCATACGAACATTGGAATGGGATAATATGGGAGTGAAAATCAATGGTTAGCAATTATGCCATCTTCGCTTTGCTGATGACATTGTTCTTATAACACCAAACATTAGCCAATACGAGCGAATGGTTGTCGGCTTTGATAAAAGCTGTGGGAAGATCGGTCTTCAACTAAATCTCACAAAAACGATGTTCATGAGGAACGGATCGTATGCCCCATTCACGCCCAACGGAACGAATATCTCCGAATGCTCCAGTTATGTCTATCTAGGTCGGGAAATCAATATGGTGAACGACTTAGCCCTAGAGCTGAGCAGAAGGAAAGGAGCGGCTTGGGGAGCTTTCAAGAGCATCGAGGATGTAGTGAAGAGGACAACGAATACCCTACTCCGTGCCCGTTGAAACCAATTCATCGTCAGTTTTCCTTTTCTGGAATAAATGGCATGCACAGTGACGCTCAAAATGGAAAGCGACATGGCATTACAAAAAAGTTAGAGAGTAAGTGTAGAAGGGAGAGGCGAGTGGTGTTCGAACACTCTCGAAGGCGTCTCTACGTTGTGTAGAGACCTTTATTTAGCAGATGACGAGCATTGAAAAAATCTAAAGAACTTGAAGCAAGAAATGGAGAACTACTTTAAATCGTTGTGTTTGTGATAATAATCGACTTTTGCTTCGTGTTTCCACTATGAAAACATCATGAAAGTTTTTTGTTGGAATAGGTGTTCATGACATGAGTAAATTACTAAGCATCTCTTTCGAGTGGTCGTAAAAGCTGTGTATGTCCAGAAGGTAATTTATACGGCGGAAATTTCGCTCTAGACGTCATCGCCATCCACTCCATTCTTTTGCGAATGTCATCTAGAAAAGTAATATGTTAGGGCTACTGCATTCTTAAGAAATGGATCTACCTTTTAATTTTAGTGTTTGAAGTGAATGAGAAATATAATATGTAAATATATATATGGCAGTTTATATGTACACATATACAAAAATACAAATATAAGCACAAATATACACAATGCTTAGATATATAATATATAAAGTACACAGCGCATGCAGCGCAGTGGTTAGAGGTGCCCTGCGAAATACATTGGATCGATCCCCGCACCCCACGCTCTCCAACCTTTCATCTCTCCGAGGTCGGCAAATTGGTACCAGACATATCGGGGATGATAGCACCACTGACTCGATACATCGGTATGCCTCTGCAAATCATCGTATAAGCCAGATATGCGTTCAATCACCTTCAAAGATGATTAATGAAGTCGAATGCATGCCGCATTCCTCAGGGATTGATCAAGGAAGAGCCTTATCTTTTTTGTGTAAAGTACAAACATATGTGGAATAGACAAGCATATAAGCACATATATGCATATTTTTCCACACATATATGTTTATATGAAAAAAAGCAAGAAGCACGGCATTGCAGGGAAAATACATATATACTCGCTTGGGTTCGAACCACTTTTGAATAAACCAAGACTCGCCTTCCTCAAAATATCGGAAAATTGGTGGTAGACTTGTCGCGAGGAGTTCCTTCCGATCCAGAAAAGTCTGAGATTGCCTGTGGTCGTGGAATGAGAGCACCCTAACCGGCTACCTTTGATTTCCAAGGAGAAGAATTCAACCAGCATTGAGCCATACTCATGAAGACAAGCTCAGGTGGCCGCCAAGCTCATCCTAGGACGCTTGCGAATGAAGGATGAAAGATTAATTGGATGATAGTGCTTGGATCAGCATATTATGCGATGATGACTCACGCAATAGATAAAATAAGTAAATCAATATATGTCTCGTCATGAACACGAGTCGAACTTAGAAATGCAGCATTGTGTTCTTTGTGCTAACTCTACTTCAAAGGACAACTTCTAAGAACTCCTTTGCTATCTATCAATCACCGTCTCTTGAGATGCTCTTTCTAGTTACATGGAAAAACACTGCCAGAACTTGGAGGTGACTGAACAAACAGGAATGTCTTTGCAGCACAACTGGTTGGTTAGCACTCCAAGGGCTAAACATGCTTTTAACTTATTGCTGAGTTTCTCTTTTAAATTGTAAGCCGTGGTCACTGAACGATTTAGTTTCTTATAACCCGTATTCTTCACAAACATTAATCCTCACTTTGAAAGTCCTTCTTCAGTGGCACTAGAGATGCTCGTGAAATTAGTCTTCTTTTCATTTAATGTAGAGTGTTCACTACCTTGGGAAGCGCCTTGAATATTTTCCGTGCTCCATTGGTAGTTCTCAAATAAAATGAGAACTTTACCTTCGTCAAAATAAAAATTTCTTTAAAAAATTTCATTGATTTGATTTTGATGGAAAGGGGGCAGAAGTAGTAAGGAAATAGCACTGCAATCCTGCGTAAGTAACATTTCTAAACTAAAAAACTTATAGTGTTCAAGTTAGTGCGCACCTTGAGTAGTGTTTAATAGCCTCATCGGAGTAGTGGTTGGCGGATGAGGAACTGCGAAGTAAACCATAGATTGATCACCGAAGCATTATCCAAGCGAAAAAGTAGTTCAGCAACTTTAGAGTCCAATAAAAATGAAACTGTGCTATTGCCGAGCACGACATAAGAGAGGTTATAAGAGATATATCGTAATGTAAGCAGCTCGGCCTTTAGTGTCGTTATAACTATAAAGTGTGATGAACAGCGTATGGTTAGAAAATGTAAAATGTTGAGACATGTGCTGTATCTGGCTGACATAAAGATGTTTGGGATTCTTTTCAAATTTCCATCATGGTGCAAACTTTTTGGCCCAAAAGGACAAATGAGTGCTTATAAAAAGTCGGTGTATATGCACCTTTCAAAATATATTTAAAATCGCTATATGCTTTTATGAAATCGGACTCAATTGGTCGCATCGTTCTCAAGCGGTTGGTCGACTAATCACAGGATTCGGTACCGTCACAAAAGTCGGTCGCTACTGTCTTTAAGGAATCTGATTTGTAAAGCAGTTAACCGTCTTCCGATCCACAAAAACAGATGACCTGGTGGCGACTCAGGGACGTTCCAGCAGAGCAATCCCAGGATTCCAATAACAGCCAACCCGAGCACCATTTAACATACCGGAGCAAGTTACAGACTACATAACTTTTAGTAGCAACCGCACTCGTACAAAGTCCAAAATCGAACAAAATAAGTGCTGGGATCCCTACGATGATTTGAGGAAAAGGATCATCGGTGCTTTTAAACAGGTAAGCTTGCGAATTTTCATTTGGTGTTTACAGACGTCAGCTATTATATTTACAAGATATGTCTCTCCTTCCAATGGACGCTACTGGAAGCTTTATCGACTGCATGTGGGATCTCTTCTACTCTGCATTTGGCGAAAGCGCTTTGCGGTTGAGCCATTTAGTAGAGCGAGCAACCGCGATGGCCACTTCCCTTAAACGCTTTCAAATTAACTTCCATTTCTCCGAGCGTAACACTAGGCACCCTCCAATGTCGTTAAGATGAAAAACTTGCTATGGAAATGAACTAAAGGCAGTGCAATGTGCCTCAACCATGAGGCTTTGAGAATACAGCTTCATTGATGCAAAATGATACAAAAATAACAAATAAAAAATACGGCAGATTTTATATTATTGTAAAAAAAGGTTAACAACAGTTAAAGAAGTTCAGAATAAAAAGCAATTATAATAAGGATACCTTCGGATTGGGAAATGTGCATTAGACTTGTCTGGGACAAGCTCACTCGTTCTAATCCATATAGGAATATATCACCACAGGAATCTCAGAATTTCATGGCACCACCACTCAACGGAATTCATGATGAAAACAAAAGAGTCTTAAAAAGTAACCCAACTCACATACAATAAAAGTCCGAAGACCCTCGGGGATGACAGAAACGAGGAAACGAATCGAAAGCAAGAAGTGCTAGAATCTACATACTATATCCGTGTGGTTCTGGGTCATGTAACAAAATAATCAACGATCAGAATTAACCCTTTTAGCATCAGTAGTTTAACTAATGTCCATGTTTACTTGATGAATGAGCAAGGCACTGTAGTATCCTTTCCTTTCCAATCGCATGGTCTTTGACTTGAATTGATAGAATGCTCTTAGAAAAATAAGACGACCTATCTATGGAGGCCTTCTAACTACTTTTGTTGAAACTAATTTCGGTCTAACTAAATACGTATCATGTGATTTACTTATAAGTAACTGACTTTTCAAATAGAGTATAGAGTAGTAATAAAGGCGCATGATTGATTAACGCCATAAGCTAACATAACGGTGGTGCTGACTTTTCGACAGAAGTATAATCAATAATTCTAAGCAGAAACATGTATAATTTTTCCCGTGGTTGTTTCTATATTGCAAAAATAATTTGAAGCTTTTGACCACAAACTTCAACAGCAAAATTCTTGAAGAACACCACGTCGACCAAAGGAAATTTCACTTGTTGCACGGTTTCGCTCTTCGAAGTATGTGTTTTAGAGAGAAAGAGTGAGGAAAGAGAAAGATACTTAGGCTGAGGAAGATTCGCCCTTATTCGGAAATAACGAATTTTTTTGTTTTTCTGGAAAAAGCATATCGATTCACTAGGAGTTGGTTTATGTTTCTATAAATTTAAAGCTCCGAGTCGTTTTTGTTCCCGCATGAGTCACGGGTGTCTCATGTTGATGTGTTAGTAAAGTAAAGAAGTTAGACGGTCATGAAAACAATACAGTTGACGAATACACAATAACACTTGACGGCTGAGTATAAACTGCTCGCCAAATATAAAGAGTTCAGGCAGAATGATTAGACTATCGCTGCAGCAATCCAAAAGAATTTGGTGGCTACTAGGATATTTTAGATAATGTTTCAGAAGAAGATTTATTGAGTCAAATGTTTTGTAACTAAGACCTGGTTTGGGTCTCGTTATAGAAGTTGAGCTTTTTTTTGAGCTCCTATACTACATTACTATTTTTGGACAATTCTTTATATTTCTATTTTAACCTTTTTTATTTACTGCCCATTCTTTTCAAAGGCAGGTTATGTTTCGAAATATAACTTCTATAATGCTGAGATATTTTCAAAACTCCGGACAGCAGAGTAAAAAGAATAGGCAGTAAATAAAAAGGTTAAGATTGTGATTATAAATATTGCTTCAGTTTAACTGGGTTCAATGCCGATTCGCGCTCTCAAGATCAATCCCGTTGATAGGTGATTGCCGATGGTAAAAGCTGGATAGAACTAGCTGAGAGACAGGTGAAACGAAGGACCCGCATGGTGTGGTGGTGAACACGTTGCTCCCCGGAAAGGACAATAGCGCGTTCGTTCCCGACTGCAGACACCAGCGGTCCGGAGTTCTGCAAATATCTCAGCATTATAGAAATATTTACTTTTCTATTTAGCAAACACGAGGTGTCATTTTATTTCTTTATTTACGTGCGAGCTGACGTTTCCCCGGATTACGCCTTCCTTTTTTTCCTATTGGATTTCCTATATTTCCTGTTCGTCTTATTCTGGTGAATTTCAAAAATTGACGTGAGGATTGAAATTTTTGGTTCCCACCGATTTTAGTTCGAATATCGATGAATAATTCTTAGTTCACAACCTTACAGCGTGGCTAAAAGCGTAGATTAAGACTGCATTCTGCCGATTTACACCCCTCTTCAAAAGAAAATCGGAAAACGAAAGAAATCATCAAACCACTGTTCAGCTGTCGAAACCAAAGGAGAAAATATTACTGATTGAAAATCATTCAGCACACTATTGTGGTTATAGTAAAAAACTATGAAAAATAAGAACTAGAATTCTTATACTGACCTAATACAATAGATCTTCATCATTATGATGTCTTCACTAAACGCAATACTGTTATTTCACCATAAGCGACAAAGCTCTTCGCTTCGATCTCGCCATGCATTCAACTTCATTAGGCAGCGTTTGAGGTGAATGAATGAATATCTAGCTTTTATAACGGTAGTCTACCAACGTATCAAACCAGCGCTGATACTCTCCCAGACAAGTCCGGTACCAAGTTGCCGACCCGGAGGGATGGAGATTTTGGTGGACCAGGGGTGCGGAAATCGATCCCGAGGTATTTCAGCGCGTCCCGAACATTGCGCTACACTACTCGTATTTCACTATACTTCTACAAATACACATAAAATATCAAAAGATCAGAACTGAAGATGCAGCACAAAAACATTTTTCCACTTTTAGACTTTTCTGTATAGATTTTCTTGAGGGGAATGCCCACACATAACTCGAAAGACCGACTTTCTATAAACCTCGGCATAGATAGTTGATATATTTATTTATGTGAACTTATAAACTAATTTTCTTAAGCTGAAGCGAGGTTGGTACAGATCTTTGTTGTCGTTTTCGTTGTTTTTGACGTTATTGATCGATGGCTGACGTTTCGGCGATTTCGCCTTCCTCGGAGCCTGGACGTATTTTATGTTAGAATATTTTTATTTCTCGGTGGAAAAAAGGCTAAAGTATTAATGAAGAACAAACTTTTAAATAGACGCCATATTGAACAGAAAGGCCACTCACCGTGATGTTACGTGTAGGACTGGCCCATGCGTTGTTTTCGTGGAGTAGCGAGCAAGACACACCCAGGGGTCAAAATATCATTTTGAAATAGGGCGCCAGGTCACGCGTGATAGTGAGGCATTCGTCCTTCCGGTTCATCTTTGGATTTTTAAAATTTATCCAAAACGCCTCAAGAGTTTTGCGCGTTGATGTTTTTGATTCCTGCGCTAGGATCCGCACAGTCACTTCAAAATCATCGCCGTTGTGCTTTTGTGCCCTATGCGTACCTAGAGGGTGTTTAAACGGATTTTAGCTTTCCCATGCAGATGTTCTTTTATGCGGACACAAAGTGATCTACCCGTTTCCTCGATATATTCCTCGCCGCATGCATTACATGAGATCAAGTATATTATACCTAAACTCATGCAACCCCGTCTCTCCCGTTAGGACAGATCATACAGTTTTCTGAGCTGCACAAACGATCATAGAGACGGTTTCGAACTAACTGGCGGCGTAGGGTATTGGGTGGGACGTCAACAATCGTTACATAATTTTCAAGGCCACTTTTTCTTAAGCACTTTTTAATGGCGTGACTTACTTCATTTGATATGAAGGGCAGCTTAAAGGGGATCCTACTTTCGTCTGAAATATTATTTTGGGAAAATACCTAAGGTTTTCCTCTAAACCGAGTGGCTTCTACTTCGTAGCCATTGGAAATGGCAATTTTTCGTGCCAGGTTTCGCGATTCCTTCCTTTCCTCTTCTCCCGTACACACATTCTGAGCCGTATGATACATGTTTTTACATACAATGGGTACGAAGTAGAAGCCACTCGGTTTAGAGGAAAACCTTAGGTATTTTCCCAAAATAATATTTCAGACGACAGTAGGATCCCCTTTAAGCTGCCCTTCATATCAAATGAAGTAAGTCACGCCATTAAAAAGTGCTTAAGGAAAAGTGGTCTTAAAAATTATGTAACGATTGTTGACATCCCACCCAATACCCTACGCCGTCAGTTAGTTCGAAACCGTCTCTATGATCGTTTGTGCAGCTCAGAAAACTGTATGATCTGTCCTAACGGGAGAGACGGGGATTGCATGAGTTTAGGTATAATATACTTGATCTCATGTAATGCATGCGGCGAGGAATATATCGAGGAAACGGGTAGATCACTTTGTGTCCGCATAAAAGAACATCTGCATGGGAAAGCTAAAATCCGTTTAAACACCCTCTAGGTACGCATAGGGCACAAAAGCACAACGGCGATGATATTGAAGTGACTGTGCGGATCCTAGCGCAGGAATCAAAAACATCAACGCGCAAAACTCTTGAGGCGTTTGGATAAATTTCAAAAATCCAAAGATGAACCGGAAGGACGAATGCCTCACTATCACACGTGACCTGGCGCCCTATTTCAAAATGATATTTTGATCCCTGGGCGTGTCTACTCGCGACTCCACGTGAACTACGTGTGGGCCAGTCCCGCACGTAACATCACGGTGAGTGGCCTTTCTGTTCGATATGGCGCCTACTTGAAAGTTTGATCTTCATTAACACTTCAACCTTTTTTCCACCGAATAATGAAAATATTCTAATATAAAATACGTCCAGGCTCTGAGGAAGGCGATGTCGCCGAAACGTCAGCCATCGATCAATAACATCAAAAACAACGGCAACGACAACAAAGATCGGTACCAACCTCGCGTCGGCTTAAGAAGATTAGTTTATAAGATCACATAAATAAATATATGCCCACACATATATCTTATCTCCACTGTTCTTCGATGGTATTCTATTTGTCATCTTCTGTGTTAGAGGGTACTTTTTTCAAGATATATTCGTCCTCTTGCATTCCCCTTTGTTTTATGAGAACTACCCCTAAATCTATACATATGTTGAACAAGAAAACGGCGCATTTACCACTGTATCACCTGACTTGCATCACTCTCTCATAGTTAGTGTCATGAATCCACAAACTGAGTGTGTGCCGATTTAGTATCCAATCGTTTTGTAATGCGCTGTTATGTGCTGTGCACGAGTTAGTCTCATTTGAAGAGCACGAAGAGCACTATAGTTTTCGTGTGAGACCTTTTATTTTCACTGTTTCTAGCAAGAATGAACTAATAATTAGGTGGCGAGATCGAATGTATTTGCTCTTATCCAAGCATCCGGAGAGAGTTGTCGAAATCCTTATAACTGTAGGAATCTTGTTAACCGCACCAGGATGCCTGTAGCCTGGTGGTTAGAGGTGCCTTGCAATACACACTGCATCGACCTCTGGTTCGATTCCGCACCATAGTAACAGTACCCTTGCATCCTTCCTAGTTCGGAAAATTGGTCGCATACTTCTCTAAGAGAAAGAAATCACCGACTTCGTACATCTCAAAGAGGAAATTTAACTAATCCCATGTTGAAAAAAGAAATATGAATACGAAGTAGAAAATAAGGTATAAAAGTACAGAAAAGAATAAAAATAGAAGAGCCTTGCTGAACCAGGTACACAGAATTTCTAAGCGACTAGAAGCTTGTACCTTTAGAAAAATTTTGAGAGTCGGAGAGAATAAAGTGTTGGTTGTGAAAAAATTCGGCTCTACATTTCTCAGACAGTGACGCGAATCTTATAATGATGTGATTGCTACTAACATGTCTATGAAAAATTGATTGCTTTATAGACGAACTAAATCTGCATAGAACGTTATATGAGCGGCTTGTTTTTCTTCATGAAACTGCAGCAAACTCCTAATGAAGACGGAAATCGCCATGTCGGAGTATGCGAAGCTCTAATGGACATTTAGAGTTCATAAAAGTTGTCCTTGCTCCTCCTACTAAATACGAACTAGCGCATGTCCAGCAGAACTCTCCAACTCAAAGAGAGCTTCACACGTTGTTTTTCTTTTCATTTTTTCGTGTAATTTTTAATCTTATTTCTTTGTTGCTTGCTTTTCAGAAAAAATTGATGGAAGTTCTTATTGTGTTTTGAAAAATATACGTTACGACATTGTGGATAAAATTCCTTCATCTTAACGCTTTCATTCCTAGATACGAGGTTTGTAGTAAGGAATGCTTCACTGCGATCTATTCTTTACTCTGCAGATTTCACATCTGTTTTCCAGATGCCCCGTTTTCTTAAAACAAGAACTGAAATCACATCGAATAACCTAATAACTCAGGCAATAAAGTAGACCACAATCGGAGTTAATCACGACGAAAAAACGCTTGATAGGATGCATTCAAGCGTTTGAACGGTCTATGGACGTCGTTAGATATTGGGACAACTTCAGGAAGTAAACTCGATGCAAAAATATGGCTATGTTTGCTATCAAAAAAAGGAAATTGGTTGGATAAGCAAAGCAGTTGAAATTGACGAGTTTCTCATTCCACAGGAAACTTTGAGGAGTAGGAATAGAGTTGCAAGCATTTTATCGCAAGAAGTTGTATTAACTAGAAACCTGTTCTGCGTAACTCTTCCACTTTACAAGCCCTCTACCTTCCATTCGAGTACGGAGTTTCGGGAATCGCTTTCTGGCATGGAAGAAGTAAGACAGGATAGCGTCTAACTTTTATTTACTGTCTATTCTTTCTTCGTTGCAAAGTATTATGTGAAATATAACTACAACCGCGCTAAGATATGAGCAAATCTCAGAGTATCAGGTGGGCGCCGAACCCGCTGTCACCTTCAAGGGGCTCGCGTAATATTTACCTTACCGGGCGAGGCATTTGCTTTAATTTTTTCTCAGGCAGTTCTTTACTGTGCTATCAGCAATCAGTGCCAATTACTGCTCTCCAGATCATTCCTGCTGACGATTAATTGCTGATAGCACCGTTGTAGCAAAATACTGGTTGAGAAGAGGACTAAGCAAGGGCCTAGCCTGTTGTGCTGGGTAGCACTTGAGCACCTGTAAAGAGTTATCGAGGCTTCGAGGACCGCCAGCTGTTCCGAGATTTGCTCATATCTCCATATCCTTGTGATTGTATAACACAAGATAATCTATGGTCCACTCTATGTTAGATAATCACAACTACACAATACTAAAACTTTCGTAATGAATTTTTGTGCACATTCTTCTTTTTTAGGAAGCAGATAATCACGTGTATCCAACATTTACACTTGTAAAAGAAACCTTCAGAGGAGCATACATACTAAATCTACGTTTGCTGAGAAGCTATTCCAAGCAATTGTGATTCGCTTTAATGGGTTTGAATGGAATTTTTCAGGAGAACTCTCAAAGCTTGTGCAGAGTTAAATTTCTTAAGAACTATGAAGTGCAAAGAGCGGATTCCGCTAGACATTTTCCTACCGCTGTCCCGTATGCAAGCCACTACCGCGGCGGGCGGAAACCATCTGTCACTGTGCTACAACATCCGTACATCACGAGGAAGCCGTTGGTGCTATTTAGGTGAATGCTTAAGAGTTCCAGTTAATCACGGAGTCAGTCAACAACTAAATGGCGTAATTGCTGTTTTGTCTATGTATCCCCTTCCTCAACAAACAGTCTTATTAAGGGCATTATCGGAAATTGAAATACAATGCCGATATAATAATCTTCATCACCATTGTAGAAACTCTTGCACATCTCATGCATAAAAGAAACTAATAAAATATGGATGTAATCCTATAGAGGGTTCAAATGATGTGCTTACAAGGAGTCAAAAAATGATGTCGGCCGCTTCCAACACACCAAAAAATAGAGCCAAATTAGGTTTTTGTAGCTTAAGCTTTTTTCTGTTGTGGAGTGTTATATGATTTATTTTATGCATCATTAATACCACTTTAATATTGAAAAGACCAATACAAGAAGTGTAGTTGACTCACAGATGATCCTTCAGGTAGTTTTCCCTCTTTATGAATGACATTGGCGATTGGAAAATCTCCCGGTGAAGCACGGAGAATATACTAAATTTATAGGCCAAATTTTTTCTCATTCCTACAGATATGTGGTTTTTTTAAAAGTCGTTTCTGTTCCGCATGTTTTAGTCCAAATTTAGGATTTAGGTAGCGCACCTCTTATAGATAGTGTGCATCGCACTTATGGTCTTTGCTCCAATCTCGTGACGTAGGCTAACTAACCGGCTCATGGAATCTAAAATTTGTCACCAAACTTAGCTGAATGTACGTTCTGTCACTCAAGGATTGGTCAAACCAATGTGGTGGAAGAAAACGTTTACGAGAATAACTAATGGACCAAAGGGCATTCATTGGCTATTGATACCAAAATTTTGCTTGTTTTTTCCATTCATTACTTAAGACACGGCCTTCAATGAGAAGAAGCGAATCAGAAAACGACTGATAGCTTCAATATCGCAGCGCAGAGAGTGTATGCTCTGTAGTTTTATTTTTCAAATAATAAAATTTGCTGCTAGTTGAGATACCTGTGTTTAAAGATTGAATTACTGTTTATATGAAACCATGTTCGAAGACATATGACGGCTCATAGCTTACTCGTTTCTCAGTAGATTAAGAAAGCTCACTAATGGGTTGGTAAACTAATTCTCTTATCTTAACGAGACTGTTTATTGTTTTTTCACACAAATCATAGCCTGCCACTCACTGGAAGCCTTAAAAGTGCATTGTAAAGCCTGATGAAAAGATACGACAGAGGGTGGACATCGTAAAACCAGCGTACACTGTGTGCGTTCCCTTCATTGTTTAAAGAATCAAAAGGGAAATTGAAAAAGATGAATGCAGGACTTCCCGGAAGATACGCCTGCCTTCGTTCTTGACGTTATGTTTACTTTGATCTTATCTCAGCAATTTCGCCAGCAAAAGTATTCATTCTCGTCGAGCGCGATAAGCATAACAGGAGGACTGAACACAGCGCTGTAATACGTGCATTCATGAAATCAGATCCTTGAAGACGAAAAGATTTTTTAGAAATGAAGACCACAGACGAAACCGTCAAATGCACCAATGTTTTTGGAACCAATGTTCTTGAGGAACCATCGCTGATTTATCACTTCACAGCGACATTAATGTCTCTAAATGTTGAACTAAGATTAGAGAACACCAAGGCTTCATCGTTCTGGCACACAGGCTGGAAAGGAATTTAACATTCAATATAAGGACCAAGATAGGAGCAACCGGGTGCTTATCTTCTGGCCTTCGTTACTGTTTCCGGTGTCAAATTAGCCACTATGATTAAACCATTAGTCAAAACTGGGTTTCTTGATGAAAAGATCGAATTTCGCCTTTTGTAGATCGAGTACAGAGGTCAACAAAAGACGCTCACTAACCATGACAAACTCGCAAAGCACTGTTAGCGCTGACTAAAATAATGAGTAAATAACATTTAGTGAATACAATATAGCACTTCAAAAGCAATAATAGGAGCGCCTTGACTACTTAACCCGTACGCCACAATATAGGCTTATATAAATTTTGTTAGTTGATAGATGGGCATAAAACATGTGCCACAGTATAGCCTAACAACAACTCTGGCATTTCAAAATAGAGCACTCATGCGTTTACCAATCCATCAACGTTCGCTTACGAGGTCGAAAGGGCGTCTGCTTGAGGTAATGGAATTGGTTGCAATTTAGTTCATGAAAGGGATGTCGACACGGGCCAGGAGTTATTCTGCAGACCACATATGTATTACCATAATAAATTTGTATCAAATACACAACTATGACACAAAGGTAATATGTATCATCATCACCTGTGGATCACTTGTATCACCTGTAGTCCCGTTGGTCGTCGAGTGACTCGAGCGTGCACCAGTAAATCTTCCACTTTCCCTATCACGTGCAAAAGCAGCCCAGTGGGTTCTGCTCGCTCTAGAGACTCGTCGAGCATCATATCATTCTTCTACGCTCTTCGTGAAAAACTCTGACCATCGGGTCGGTGGTCTTCCTGCAGTACGTTTGACATTCCGAGGAATCCAGTCACTCTTGTCCATCGGTTGTCATTCACACGCATGACGTGTCCAGCCCACCTTATCTTCGACTGTCTGGCGTACAGAACGGCATCTTTGATTTTTGATCGTTGTCGCAGATCGGAGCTTCGTATCCTTAATTGTGTGGAACAGGATACTCCTAGCATTGTCCTTTCGACTGCGCGTTCGATGACGCTGAGTGACCTTTCATTCTGCTGGCGGAGCGACCTGGTTTCTGACGCATACGTTAGGGCAGGATGTGCCGTTGAGTCGAAAAAGTAGGCACGGATTCGGGTATTCTTTGTCTTCTTCACTACATCCTCGACGCTCTTGAGAGCTCCCCAAGGCACTTGTTTCCTTCTGCTCAGCTCTAGAGCTAAGTCGTTCACCATATTGATTTCCCGACCTAGATAGACATAACTGGAGCATTCGGAGATATTCGTTCCGTTGAGGAGTGAATGGGGCATACGATCCGTTCCTCATAAACATCGTTTTTGTGAGATTTAGTTGAAGACTAACCTTTCCACAGGCTTTATCAAAGTCGGCAAGCATACGTTCCGCTTGGCTAATGTTTGGTGTTATAAGGACGATGTCATCACCAAAGCGAAAATGATGTAACTGCCGACAATTGATTTTCACTCCCATATTATCACATTCCAATGTTCGCATAACGTTTTGGAGAGTTACCGTGAATAATTTTGGCGAGTTGGAATCGCCTTGCCCAACCCCTCTTTTGACGTCATTGTTAACATGGTGATATCTTGGTTGTGTAATTTTTGTACAGCTCACGAAGAATCTTTATGTACTGAGTAGGGACTCCTTGACTATCAAGGACTTTTATGACGACTTCTATCTCAACTGAGTCAAAGGTCTTCTTTAAATCGATGAAAGTGAGACAGAGCGGTGCTTGTACTCCGGCGATACTTCAATGAGTCTTGTTACCGTGTGGATGTGGTTCATCGCACCAAATTTTTTTCGAAACCCTGCTCGTTCACATGGTTGTCCTTCGTCCACTGTTTTGGCAAGCCTGATTCGAGTGAAAAGTTTGTAGACGACAGACAGCAAGCAGATTCGGTGATAGTTGCCGATATCGTGTACGCCGCCCTTTTTAAACAGTAACACGGTCTTTCTGGTCTCCCACTGAATAGGGACTTTGCATTCGGACTGGTAACGTGTGAACAGCCGAGCCAGTGTGTTTACGAAGACTGGCGGAAGCTTCTTCAGGTGTTCTGATCTTATTCTCTTCGGATGGTGCTGTTCGTTTTCTCACCGACGAAATGGCATGTCGGATTTCGGAAGGGAGAACCGGTGCTGCAACATATCCGTTCTCCTTTATGAATTCGTCGTTTTCTTTTTCAGCAATGGCGAAATTGTTAAAGAGCATACGTTTGCTTTCATACAATAACACATACAACGCAGTCGTAGCTGACGTTTCGGCAGAATCACCCTCTTCAGAGCCTGGAAGGGTACACTAATATATAATTCACTAGGTCAAACGCTTCAATAGCACAAACAGAAAGATGGAAATCTGCACGATAATTAGAAAATCTATGGCTTCCCGAAGGAAACGTATGCTGTTTAATGACCTCCCGATTGCTGAGAAAGAAAACGATGAATTCATAATCCAATGCAGAGGTTAATAGAAAGTTCATCGTGGCTACTCTTACAGCATACTCCTTTACTTCATATGACGGAAGGTGGACGTGGCTATCGAAGAGATCTGAGTAGTATTCGTGAATGATTTTCTACATCGCCTTTCTGGGCGCTGTAACTGTTCCGTCTGGGCGTCGGAGTGCATTCGTTTTGGTCTTGTAATTGGCGAAGCTTTGGTGGGCTTTGCGAATGCTTTTGCCAGCCTCTGCAGCTTCGGCCATTACTGCTGCTCTTCTCTTTCTAAGATCTTCTTTTATCGCTTGTCTGCGCAGTTTTGCAAGTTCGGACGATAGTTCGCGGTTGCCTGGAGCTCGTGCGATTCCACGCTGGCGTATTAGCTCAAATGTTTCTGGAGACAAGCGTCTCTTGGTGACTTTCGAACTCTGAGCTTTCATAGCGCTGACGTGAAGATGTTGAATGAGCCGATCGTGTTCCTCGTCGATGTTATCGTCAACGGCATCTTCCCAACAGCCGAGCAATGAATTAACGACTAATGACCGACTTAATAAGTCCCAGTTTGCGGTTGTTTTAGGACTTCGGCTTTTGAATTTAGCGGTTTTTTCTCTTTTCCGCGAGAAATAGAATCTTGCACGAAGGAAACAGTGGTCTGATCCCGTGTAGAATTTTGGGACAACAGTGACATCGGTTAGGCAAAACCTTCTGTTTACTATGATGTGGTATATTTGTTAGGGTACTCTCCATTGGGAAACTCCCACGTCCAGCGGTGAAGGTGAGGCTTCTGGAATTGCAAATTGTCATGGATGGTCTTGGTCGTCATGATGAACTCAAAGAGCGGCTCACCTTGTTCGTTCCATTCTGATCCGTGAGTCTCAATGCGACGTTCTTCAGACGTTCTTCTTGGTCCAATCTTGGCGTTGAAATCTCCAATGATGACTTTGAAGAGTGTGATCCTCTCTGTAGGAACTTCTCCAGATCCACATGGAACGCGTCGACTTCTTCTTCGTTACAGTTTGACGTCGGCGCACAAACGAGGAATATTGTGAAAGCCGGTGTTGATCGACATATTTTTAATCGTAAGCGCCCGATTCGGGTTGTAATCCGTTTGAATTATTCGATGCTCATGGACAAACTCGTGTTGACGAGAACCCCGATGACGCCGACTTCTCTATTGTCGCATGTTCCGAGAAACAGTTCTTCTCCGGTGTCATAGACGGCGTTGAATGGGTGGCATCGTCTCGCCTCGGCCAGGCCGATGGCGTCGTACCTCATCCTTCTTGCTCGCATGGGCAAGTCTCCTATCGAAGACTCGGAAGCAAGTGTACGTGCATTGTAAGTGCAGATCGTCACCATAGTTTTTTGAAATCCAGGCAGCTTCCATTGGTCCCGAGATTTTAGCAGCTTTTCCGTACTCGTCCTACCCAACGCTGCGAAATTGGAGGCTCTTTTGGGGTCAGGAGAATGAGGCCCGTTCTTTTTACTGTGTTTAGCATTTTTGACACCCACGTATTGCTCGCTGGGCTCGGTTTCTGAACGTGGGAGCTGGGTACAGTCGCGGGTAGCTTGCCGGCCTCTCCCAGAGTAGACATAGAGCTTATTTGCTGGAGGCGACTGCTAACCGCCTCCCATATACTTCCCAGTCACCTGATTGCAGGCTTTTGGCCAAATTTACTCGTAGAATACAATCCGCATAAGCGAGAACGCACGCATACACGCATGCATGAATACGCCTAGCAAATATAGGAAATATGCGCCAAATCAGCGCAGCAAAAAGAGTCCATCCCCTGGATCCGCCTGCGTCTCAGGGAAGCAAAGGTGGCTTTTGGTCTGCGATTAACCCCCTATCCGCCATCTGGGGACGCGCCGCGTAGCCTCGCGACTAAGCGACTCGAATCCCTCAAATGAGGGAGATCCGTGGCTCAACAGGTCACCGTGTTAATTGGATGCACTCGTTAACTCGGCTTTCAATTAACTCGAAATTCATCTTGTTCCTGTCCTTTATTTTCTTTGTTTTCTTGTTTCTCTCGAGTAATAGAATATTTGATGATGTTGCCGGTAAGACAAAATCTTGCCAATCGTGAACAATTTAAAAAAGGCGTTAAAACCTGCTGAATGGAAAACGAAAATTTTAGAACTATCTTTTACATCAATGACCATTTCTTCTGTATCGGATTAGTTCACAATGTCCTAGCACTTCGTTAGATATACTGAAAAGATTCGCTGAGATTGATTCCACAGGAAGCAGAGCGTGAACATGGTTCAACGGATTCTTTCATCGTTTTACAGTCGTTTTCCTTGCATTCAATGCTTCAGTGTTGAGCTGAAGTTAGGCAGAAGTATTCTACGCAGAGTGGAACACAGACGCATGAACTGGTGGCAGATGAAATTGTGCTGAATTAGTGAAAGTTAGGAGGTAAATGCAGCTTGAGATAAGTTCATCAATAATAAGCTTTATCTTTCTCTTGAATTTCATAGAGTAACACATCTCATAATTAAATCTATTCGATCATGTATGAACAAAGAAAGCCATTGTTGTTGCTAGGACATTAAATCTGATGGAGAGGTTAGAAGTGGCAATTTCCCTGTATTCCAATTTTTACCATTAAGCAATGAAAAGTCCTGGCAACTTTAGTAAGAGTAAAAGTCCGGTTTCCCTTAGAGATCTACAACGAAGAAAACAGAGGCGATCTTTGAACACTAGAGTATGAGACAGCAATAAAAGGAATTGTGCACTGTAGAGATTCGTTCGGCATGAGCGTAAGCACTCCGCTCCAACTCATGAATTCCCTACGATGTCATTTGCTGATTGATGCGACTTTGCTTTGAAACAAAAAATTCTCCATTAAGTTTTGGTAGGAAAGAGGAAAACAACACGTCGCATACCACGACCGCCTAAAAACGAGAAACAATTCCCAGATGCATCGTCATATTTCAACTTTATCATATGTCTCAATCTTTTTCACTTTGCAAGACGGCAGATAGGAATTTTGGGGCACAACTAACATTTAAAAGCTTCAAATCTTCCTGTCTGGGTAAAATTCTAATTCAGGAGCACCGTATACAATAGCGTAAGGAACATGATCGATTTCTTGGAAATATTTCAAACAAGAAAAAAATTTTCGCGAGCCTAGGGCTCAATGTTGGGAGATTGCTCATCTCGGAACCCAATTTTTTTTAATCGAAGCTAAGGATTCGTTAGGAACCTCTTCAAGAAACCCGACGGAGAGGGAGTATTCACGGAAATGACACCTGAATCGCTGGCTTTCTTCCTTTAGTAATTTGTTTTTGTTCTTTTTAGGCTTTTGATCATAGATCTTTTACTTGCTCGGAGTTTTCAGCTGTGGGCAGACTAGGGACGTGCAACTGGAATAGATAGTTACAGAACTGTAGGATCAGACGGAACGTGACGTGCTGTGGAAACCTCAGAGGGCAGAAGAGAAATTCCTTGAATCTCGTGAATTGGATTGCTTCATGTTTCTTGGATACGCAATTATCTTCATTCGCACATGCATAGGCGTGACTGAAATGAGTACGGATTGCACCGTCGAAATCAACTCGGCCAAAAGCCTGCCATTAAGTCACTGGATGGCGACGAATAGGGGGCGCTTAGCGTTCCGCAAGAATTCGCACATTCACTATAAAATCAGCAAACTACCCACTACTACAAATATTTCAATATCTTTTTCGATATTTCCATAGAAAAAAGCGATAAGAGCAAGCATACAGTAAAAAAAAGACGTCGACACCTAACCGTTTCTTTCTTGCTAGAAGAACTGAAAAAAATTGTAGAGAAAACTGAAAACATCAAAAAGGAAACGTATGGAAACGAAGGAGAACTGTGGAGAGCTTCGCATGCTTCCACTGATGGGAGCTCGATTTCGACTCACAAAACAAAAGCATGGAGACTTCATCAGGGCATGCTCAAATCAATTTGAGTCTTGTGGATGATGTATACGTGTTAGAAGTGAGAGGACGTAAAAAATGTTTACACGACAAAGGAATGTGCAAAGTGTACAGGGGTAGTTTGAGACGAATATCGCTTAACACAATAGATGACTTACTCAGGTTCTCGGGTGGTCGAACGGTAGTATATAGGTAAGTATGCTTGAAGAAGACTATAATAGCACAAAAGACGTATGAGTGTAGAAATGCTTCTATATTTTATGTATATAGTAACTATTCCCAAAATAGTTACTACTCCTTTACTTCAATCCACACTTGCTAGGCTAATTCCAGCTAGTGTTTCATATGAACAGCGCTTTAGCATTGCGAACTAAAGGGCGGACCAACGATGCAAGGTGACCGAACCGTACCTGTCTGATCCCCAAGGGCTTACAGTATACGCGTCCCAGCGGCGATCGCGGTCGACTTGCGAGGCACATTACATCGTCCTCCCTTCCGCGCGGTAGTATGGGGACAGTTCTTATAACACCTTCTTTAGTTTATCATCTTGTTGATTGACTGCATCGCTGTTCATTGTTGATTGTCTTACTATTACTTATTGCACTCCTAGAATTGCAGTCGATTTTCGCGATGTCTTAATTGGGCTCGCGGTGCTTCCTCAAAGGGACGAGCCATGGCCATGAGCGTTCTCCCTGATCCACCACTTGTGAACACGTAACAATCTTTATACCAATTATACACGCTGTAGCATGTAAGGCGGCTAATCTGCATAGCATGTTGTTGCACTATGACCCTGCTCATTCAAATCATATATATATATATATATATATATGTATATTTATGTACATATATATATTCGCCTATGGTTACACCTGCCTGTGCAAAACTTCTCGGAGTTGGCATAGCGTCATTGCACTTCACATCGCTTCATCCGTTCCCAGTATTTATTTGTTGACATCCTTGTTGATTGTCTACTCCACTACTGGTTGCTCATGTGATTCTTTAATCTAGCCTGACCATGGTCATGTAAAACTTGCGGCTACGACTTAGCTCAGCTGTACTTTGTTCACTCTGCGTAACTCATTCTGGTCGTCTGCTCCTACCACACTATCTCCTTCACCCGCCGCATCGGCCACTGATGGTGTGGGCGTGGCATCGCCCATGGCTCTCTTGTCATTGGGTTGCGATCTGGTCATTATTGTTATTAACGTCACATTAATGTTGTAATAATACTCTAACACTATTGTCCCTTAGTAGCCTCACCTTAGTGGTAGCTATAGCACCTCATAACCTTTAACTTGCCTTATTTTATGCCCGTACTTTTCCGTTGTTATTTTATTGCGTTATTCTTATGACATTACTTTTCCATTGTTGTTGTTGCATTATTGGTGTTGTTGTTCTGTATATAAGGGTTTAATTGCCTAACTTTGAGACTGGCAGTCTCATCAGTCAGGAGATCTGTGTGACAAATATAATCACAAAAACACATTGATAGGACTTTTACAGCACACATTCGTCTCTACAATGTATGTTCGTAAGAAATATGCTCAAATAACACTATTACGATCCAAAATTATTACAATATTTTCTTAATTTTTACAGGGTTTAAGTTTAGAAATACTCGAGAAATACTAAAGGAATTGAGGGCTTGAAAAGCTTGCAGAAAAGGCAACACTTTTCCTCTTTGAGAAGGTGAATAATTATATATATATATATATATATGTATATATAAATGTTTTTACAGTATATAGTGTGTGTAACATTTATACGTAAAATACATTATAATACAGGCATGTATATGCATATTTATACACACATTTATACATATACATATAAACGAGCTTTTTTGAACATGGAATACTTTGATGACTCGCTTCGTCGAGTCACAAAAACTCATGCAGATGCAATACCTTTTGCTTTTAATAGAAGGATAAGAGTTTTACTTCGCTAATAAAAATCTTGAGCTTTTAATAGTACCTGTACCAATAAGTGCGCTTTATTATAAAGCAAGATTTAGGCATTATATATGGGAATGTGTAATTGTTTTGATTGTGTAATCCATATATGGCTCATAGAGTCAGGAATTTATGAGTAAACGCATAAAATTTTTACGCGAAAGCAAAAGTTTCAAAAAATGAGTTTGGGGAATGGCTACCGCAAAGGAGAATAGCAGCGATTTCGCTTTCTATAAATGCTCTCGCCGTACAATGAAGGGACGCTGAACTCGATATTAAATTTTCATCTTTTCGCTTTTACAAAGAACTTTCAAAAACTAAATCACGATTTCGTATATTTCGTATTTATTTCTTTAGGGGCACCCTAACTGAAAATAGTCTGCTTCGTTGCTTCACAGAATGCCAGCTTTTGCTGAATTATAGCAAGATAACTCGCATATAATGCTGAGATATTTGCAAAACACCGGACCGCAGGTGTATGCGGTGGGGAACGAACACGCGCTGCTCCCCGGTAAGGACAACAGCGTGTGTTCGTTCACCACCACATACACCTGCGGTCCGGTGTTTTGCAAATATCTCAGCATTATTTACAAGTTATATTTCGCAACATACCCTGGCATTAAAAAAAGGCAGTAAATAAAAGGGTTAAGATTGTGATTATAGCAAGATATTTTTTCACTAATGGTGCTAGTTCCATTCCGCTCTGGGCTAATTAAGCCTTTGATCGTTCCTGGGTCGAGAAATTGACACCGGACTTATCTGGGAAAAAATTACTCTCTGCAATTCAGTTGGGAATGTCCCAACCTGGCTATCTCAGAACTCCAGGTAGAATTGCTAGGGCAGCATTCTACGATATTCAAGATGAAGTGAAAATCCTCAAGCAGTAACCGAAGCCACACGTAAAAGTTGGAAGATCTTCGTGGACAAAGGATGCGAGGAAACGAATCGAATGTGAGAAGTGCTGGTATCCGCACAGTTGGTGTGAGGGTGGACCAAACAAAATAAATTTCTCATTCACTCCTTTTTTTTGGAAGCTCCTGTGCATGGAGAATATTGTATTA
Source organism: Angiostrongylus costaricensis (assembly GCA_900624975.1). Lineage (NCBI taxonomy): Eukaryota > Metazoa > Nematoda > Chromadorea > Rhabditida > Metastrongylidae > Angiostrongylus > Angiostrongylus costaricensis. The sequence continues at coordinate 45,127 of UYYA01000463.1, forward strand.
GCCTAGGGTGCAGCCTCGAATTTCGAATGGGAATGTCGAAGGGAGCACAGTTGTGATGCACTTGACTTACGATGTTTAGAAAAGCTATTACATATAAGGTTCGCTCACTTGCTATTCACAGTGATTCTTATGGTTCAACCGTATTTATGCTGAGATATTTGCAAAACTCCGGACCGCAGGTGTGCGCGGTTGGGGAACGAATGCGTTACAACTCCTTCCAGAAACTAACGTGCTAACCACTAATAACGTTTGGCCCGTCTCTCAGCTAGCTTTCTATCGACGAATGCCATCGGGAATAACCCATCAACAGGATTGATCTAGGAAGCCCACATCGGCATTGAACCCAGTTGTGCTGAGGCTGTATTGGAAATAATAATATCCTCTCGTGAAAAATTATAATAGGCACTAAATAAAAAGTTGACGTTGTGATTCCTGTGGTTCTTCTTTTAGGTCTGTTGTTTTCTGTTTATATATGCCATCTGATAACAAATATTTTATTCTACATATACTTTTTAATGGATCATAAAGGAAGTGAATTGTTCTGGTTTCGAAACACTGCTCGGTGTTTAGTGCATTCGGCGGTCATTGAAAGTTATCTCTTAGTGATAAGACTTTCCAATAACTTATCGTTGACACTGAAGAATTCGCTTAAATTTTGAAACTATAGTTACGTTGTCTTTATGATTCACAGACAAGTGCGTTCTATTAATGCATGTTCGGTTCTCTCCATATCAGGCATTCTTCATCAACGTCGTTTTCTCTTAACTGATCCACAGACTGTGTTTCATCGCTTTTTGTTTTATTATGTTCTCGCTGTTTGAGATCGAATTTGTTTTATTTTTCTACTTGTAGATGCGCTGTTAACGAAGAAAGGAAGAAATGTACTTACATTTGTTCTTTCACCAAGTGTGAGCAGCTAGATTGTCATGTATGATAAGACCACAAACAATTCTCGTGGGTTAATGTTACACTTTAAAAATTTGCAATAGAGATATCGTAAGTAGTACAACGGAAAAGCCTGAATAGTTGTGATCTGATGGTGGTGCCATGTAACAGGCATTCTAATGTGGGAGGTGTCCATCGATTGGTTAACTAAAATGAACAGTACGGAGCTTGCCTTGAATGCATGTACTGCTTCCGGAAATCGGCACAGATACGCGGCCACAGTTATTACCAACAAGCATGTTGTGACCTAGAGGGAAAAAGAGTAAATGACTCGAGTGCTTGTGGTATGAAGCCTTGTGCTATTAGAAAAGTCCCATTCAGCCTTTGCACACAAGAACAATTCTAGTGGGCACCTTATTCACTGGACTTCAGCACACCATAAGGCAAATGAGGACTTGACTATTCGACGACTTCATATTTGGCATGTGACCTAAGCTGTAAGTATAGAATGTACAAGAGGACCTGCAAGGAGAAAGTTCAGCAACATTTCCTCCCTTGAAACTGCCCGAATTTGCGTGATGCCTACTACAGGATGAACTACGGTGAATTATAAACGCTTCATTTAAGAGCTACTAAGACCTAATCGCTAGCAGCTTCTATAAAAACATTTATCCGAAATTTTGCCTTTACAAATTGATTCGTTTCCTTATTTTGGTTTACACTTATTGTGCCTTGAACCACTAAGAAGATGTTAACGTGGGCAAGCGTGGTTGTACCTGCAGTTATGTACGAAATTAATGATTACAATTATCTCAACAGCTAGTGCTATACGGTGGCATCCAAAATAACATCTGAAGCTTTTGCTCAGTACGTTCACTCACTTTTAGTTTTGTAGGTGCGCGCTAGGAGTCTGGGATCTGTTAGTCCAGTCCGTGCAGAGCTTCACTGAAAGTAATCGCTAGTGCTTGACTCCTTTTGTGTTAGTGATATGCACTCCTCGTTCTGTCCACCTTTTGCCGATAAGTATATTTCTGTTCCCGAAGGAAAAGAGGTGCAAAACAGGGTCGACAATGTGGCTCCAAAATAACTTCGCTTTATTTCGTTAAGATACATATCTTTCGACGTGAGCAATGCTATCAGTTTGCAGATGCAACTAAGAAAGCACAGCTTTTCTCAACGCAATTTTTTCTATAAAAAACTTCTTTTCAACTGCAGATATTCTCATTCCGGTCCTTGATTCAAAAGTTTTCAATCAGGTCCTTTCATCTTGTATTTATTAATGAGAACTAACTGAAACAATTGGAAGCGAAGATTTACTCTTTAATGTGTCGGGATTTATTTTTGATTTTTCAGTGAACTTTCTGGCCGCACTGCATTGTTAAACCACCATTCTTCTTTCTAGAAAAAGACGTTGTTTCAGCTTTTGCGAAAATTTGCGGCTTCCTTCCGTCCTTCTGAAGACAACTTTCATTGGCTAGGCTTTGCTCTCAGGAAACAAAAAGGTTATAGTGGTCTTAAAAAATTTAGATTCCATTTCACTTCAAATGAATTTCGTCGGTTGTAGTGTCTTCTTCTAATTTTGAAGTCTTCAGCCAATTTTTTAAAAGCTAGCAAGAGCTCTAGAAGGGCAACTGATGGCGGAAAATGTTTTGATAGGCAATGTGCACTTTCGCTCCACCTTTAGATCGAAATCTTTCGACTCCTCTTCTTTCGCTTGTTCGTTTACTTTCAGTAAAATTTCTAATAACAGGTCTTTGTCTAAAGTAATTTGCCTCCATGACTCACAAAGCAGTTGATCTCTCCAGTTGATGATGTTGATGAATAACTGATGATAATGTTAATGCTGTATTCCCAGGATCGACTTTCTATTAACCTCGGGTTTCGATTAATAAATGCGTCATTTTCTTTCTCAGTAATCGGGAGGTTGTTACACAGCCTATGTTTACTCCCGTACAAAACACACATACAATACAGCTCTACCTTACGTTTCGGCACTATCGCCTTCTTCAGAGCCTGGAAGGGTACACTGATATGTTATGGTATGTTAATGTTATATTTAATACAGGTAGAGATCTAGGATGGATGAATGAGTGCACAATGGTTCCAGTTCTTTTGGTCTTTTTGCAATAGAACCTCCTTTCTGAGAATGGCAGTTGTTTTTTCTGCAGTTTGTTGGACACGAGTTTCGATATGATATTCGATGTAATAAGCAGCATAGTGAAAGCGTAAAAGGTAGTTTAAGAAAACAAATCGTTGCACACACTAATATCCAAACCACTTCACGCTTTTACTCGGAATCAACGACATCCTAACTTCGGCGGTACACCGTTCCCAGGAGCCGTCATACAATACCTTGCGGGCGAAGACGTTTCTACCCTCATTTTGCCGTTGTTGGTGTGCAGCCAAATGTATAGCATGTCGTCTAGTTTTCTTACCAGTTTGGTTAGACCATTGTAAAGTTACGTGCAGCGTCCACACTTCAAAGTTGGAAAGGATTTGTCGCTAATTATTGAAAAACGATTATGATGGTGAGTAAGTATGCAAATATGGAGAGGCAGTAAAAATTCGCTCTTAGCTGGATTATCGTTTCCTCAAACAAATCTCTTTATATCTTAGTAATTTTGGCGAGAAGTAAACCTCGCTTATGTAACTCAGATTACTGCTTTTTACTTAGGGTTATCATCAGCTGCCTTCGTGCTATAGACGAATCAAAGCAAGATTCAGTCATATATAATACTTCAGGAAATTGATCTAGGCATAGGACGGTCAAAGGTCTTAAAAAACCGATTGGTCTCAGAAATTTCAAAAAGACATTTATTCAGCTTTAAATGTGCAACGAGGAGAAATCGCTCATTTTAAAAAATCTTCACACAACATTCTGTCTTACTTAGTGTACGGAACCCACGTTTGTGCGCCCGGGCTTTGCTTCGTCTTAGAGGGGTTTTTGTTTCTCTCCTTATTGGCATGGCGAATTGTGGTTCATTTTCCTTGAATCCCCAATGTGGGAACACCAGGGAGTTCCAAGATGGTCATCACAGGAGTCCGCTCTTCACTTAGAATTGGAGAGAAATTTGAGATTTTATAGAAAAAATTTTCCGATCACTACAGTAATTCAGGGGACGGGTCCACTGAGAACCACGTAAGGTATTGAATCCAAGCCAGAACTAGCTCATTGATATAAAGAAAGATGGTGATTTGGAGATTTTATCGAAACCGTTAAGAAGCTGCTGTTTAGTCTTTAATTTGTTGGATTTAGATGTATGTCTCATCTCCCAGGTAAGCGCTTGAGCTTGTGTCAACCGAACATTTTCCGTCCACCGGAACTCATTTTGAGATTTTTCTTTCGTTTCTTCACTCACGATTCACCTTCGGCATCCAAATAGTGACAATAAAAACACCTGGAAAAAGTTGTAGTTTAGTATGAGTGTTACATTTTTGTAGTTGGAAACTTTGCTACCTTTCACTGTCTTTAGTAAAGAACGAAAGACATCATTTTGTTAAATCTGCTTTCATTGCGTAAAAAAACTATGACTGTAGGAATTACATTCAATGATAAATCGAAAATACAATGAATTCGAATGTTCGTATTCGATGCATCGAAATTTCCAAAAAAATCGAGCCGAAGACCCGAAAGTAGTAGGCTATAAAGGGATAAAAGAAGGGTGAAACGTTTGGCGTTGAGAACCCCCTAAGAGATGAGCCATGCATTCGACTTCATTAGGCGCTGATAGAGGTGATGGAATGAATGTCTGTTCTATATAATGATTCGCTGTGGCCTATCGATCTATCAGTTCAGTAATGCTATCCTCCCAGAGAAGTTAGGTAGCAATTTGCAACACCTGGAGGGATGGAAGGCTTGGTGAATCCCTCGGCACGAGATCAAATCATTGACCACGTCGAGCTTCAGTATATTATACGGACATGAATTACTATACTCTGAAGTGCTAAGGTATCGAATAATTTTCAAGTTCCGCATTTTTGTGCTTTGTGTAAAAAGTTCTTGCCAGAAAATCGATAAAGATCGCTTCTTATCGATGCCAATCTCGCCCACTAGCTGTCAACTTTTTCTCCGAAAATAGTGGAATAACCTAGATTCCTTCAATACAGGAATGCCAACTGTGTGCAGATTCAATAACCATTGCAGCTCTGTTCAGAGTTCAAGGAATTGTCAGTACAACATTCACGCAACTTTCGATGATATCTCAGCGAATTTCGTTTTCTTCATAGTATACTAGTACATTCCTAGTACGGGGACACCAGTGACACCACTAGTGTTGAGAACAATAACTTGCTTCCGAAACGACATTCCTCACTTGAAGAAAAATTTGGCCTCCTTGTTTCATAAGGAGGTGCAGAGTAGTCAAATATATAATGGAATGGAATTAGACTACGTGCAACCCCTCCAGATGAGTCTAACTCAAATTTGCTAATGCTCTTCGACTTTATTTTCACGGACGGCATCGACTAGTCGGTCGTGGTTGATAAAATTCGGAATATATTGGTGTAAACAAAAGCTCGGAAAGTGCGACGCTTCTATAAGGCGATAATAAAGAAAATTATTGCGGTACACTTTGCAGGACTCTATTTAATTTTTCCTTCCTTACTGAAACTCTTCTATTGAGCAGGAAAATAACGGGTCTTCAGATGGCGGTCGTAATCCGCGTACTACTTTTCTGCTAGGGGTTTCATAGAATTCATCTCATTAAATGACGGAAAATTGCAAAACTACGACGATGCTCTTGAAATTAAGATGGCTCTGAATAAATCTGAAGCATGTTTTTACTTTCAGGACCAACTATTGCAGAAAGTCACTGTATTTCTCCTTTTTGATAGTCTGATAGTAGTTTGCCGAAAGGGTGGCGCTTTGAATTAGTCCATGGCGCGTATCGCCCAATCAACGGTGTGTTTATTGCAGGGTCACTCTAGGGAATGCGTTACGCGTGCATTGTACTGATGGAATTATTGACAATGAAAAAGCTCTAAATCAACAACTGGTTAATCATTTGTTGCATTTGACTGTTCATTCAAAGGACTACATCTTCAATATTGCGAAGACGTTCTCAGGCTACGAACTACGATGCGAAGGAGCGTTTTATCCCGAAATAACGGTAACAATGCCGACAGTATGTTCGCATTTGAATCTGGAAACATGGGCAGAAAAACGACGTGTCAGAAGTCGATGTTATCTAGCAAGAAATTTGGTTGTAAGGCCTCAAATCTACATCCGAGCACGTTTATCAGTTAGTGATCGTCATAACGAAGCATGAGCCGCACTGGGAGGGTACCCCGAATTTTCAGGAAAAACACCTATCCAGAAAGAAATTTTAGAACTATAGAGTCTGTGCTGCAGCATGGATGTCTTGTGCGAAAATGCAATGTAATTGTCAAGAAAAAACTCCAGATGTAGTAATGTAAATGAAGGCTAGAGGTTTACCTTCAATATACACGATATCCTTGGATCGATGCCAGGCGCCCGGCTAACCAAGCTTTCTAGCCTGCCGCGAAGCGCAAATGGTTGTCCTGTCTTCGAAGATACGCTGACCTAGTTCATCGATAGGCCACCGTAAATCACTATATAAGCCTAATGTAGTGCTGTAACGATGCTTCATGAAGTCGAATGCACGGTAGATTGACTGTTGACTGTTGACATTGACTGTTAAGCGTCGAGAGCTTTGCGCTTTATTAACCAGAGCTGTGTCTAAAATGATTATGAATGCGAAGACTAGAGACCGATTGGAATATTAAACACACTTACGGTTTCATCTAAATAAGGCAAAAATGATATTGAAAGCCTACAACGAAGTTGAATGGATCAGAAACTATTAGTGAACACGGAAAGGGTGGAAAAAATTGAAGAAATGATCTGCCGGACACGGAGGACGTCGATTCGCCAACTCCACAGAACGCGTCGTTGACGGTGCTGATAATTCTGCATAGCTTCTTGATTAAAAATGGCAGCTACTCATTGACGAAGAGCGAGCTTATCAGATAGAGGTGTCGCAAGCAAAGTATTTCTGCAAGCAAATAGTAAACCTTTTTTGCTTTACATGGGCCGTCATTACATATACTGTGTGGGTCCCAACACTTCTTGCATTCGATTCGTTTCCTTGCAATCATCGTCCACAATGGTATTCGAACATTTCGCGTGTTGTTTTGGTAGCCGTTTGAGGATTCCGACTTTTTACAAATTCGAAGACTCGAAAGACCGACTTTCTATAAACCTCGGCATAGATAGTTGATATATTTATTTATGTGATCTTATAAACTAATCTTCTTAAGCTGACGCGAGGTTGGTACAGATCTTTGTTGTCGTTTTCGTTGTTTTTGATGTTATTGATCGATGGCTGACGTTTCGGCGACTTCGCCTTCCTCAGAGCCTGGACCTACTTTATGTTAGAATACTTTTTATTATTCGGTGAAAAAGAAGGTTAAAGTATTAATGAAGATCAAACTTTCAAATAGACGCCATATTGAACAGAAAGGCCACTCACCGTGATGTTACGTGTAGGACTGGCCCATGCGTTGTTTTCGTGGAGTAGCGAGCAAGACACACCCAGGGGTCAAAATATCGTTTTGAAATAGCGCGCCAGGTCACGCGTGATAGTGAGGCATTCGTCCTTCCGGTTCATCTTTGGATTTTTAAAATTTATCCAAAACGCCTCAAGAGTTTGGCGCGCTGATGTTTTTGATTCCTGCGCTAGGATCCGCACAGTCACTTCAAAATCATCGCCGTTGTGTTTTTGTGCCTTATGCGTACCTATAGGAGTGTTTAAACGGATTTTAGCTTCTCCATCTAGATGTTCTTTTATGCGGACACAAAGTGGTCTACCCATTTCTACGGGGCCTTGCTTCCTGGTGGACTCCATCACTAACCACTGCGCCACCACGCGCCGTAACTCATGGATGCTATTGCGATTTCTTGAGTTTCTTTAATCAGTCAAATGCTTATGAAAACCAAAATGTAGGTAGACTCCAGAGCGGTGCAAGAAGAAAAACAAAACTTTTGAGCATTGGATAAAGGTAGCTCTTCCACACCAGCGTGCACAAGAGCGTTGTTTTCAAAAACGAAAAGAAAAATTTGTTTTAATAAAGTCATGTGTCGCGAAAGTGTACGAGCTGCGTCTATTTTACGAATGGCTGTCAAATGACAGTCGCATCTACCAATGGGCTATTTTTCTTACGGGACTTCTTCGGGAGTGTTTTCGATCGTCAAACATATATTAAAAACATTTCTACCATTCCACTGCACAGCTGAGTATAGACATGCGAGAAATCGTTGCTCTCGCAGTGTCAACCTTGTTGAAAACCTCCTTCGTATCCAGAACCTTAAGTAAATTCCGGTGCTTACGATGTCAGAACGCCAATACGGGTTACCTTGGATTCTACAGGAAAGCACACTACTAGCACCTTCCACCATGATTGGAAATTGACAATAGAAAGCTGCACATCTTTTTACTTCTTACTGCACTGAATCACAAAACCTACAGAAAAAATATACGGCGGATTATTTATAGTGATTTCTAAAGGGAAGAATCTCTGACCAGTGAATAGTTTCACCTACGATCGCTGTGTCCAAACGGGATTACTGCAGGATCAACGCAACTCCCAACCGAATTGCTTGTTGAGTGTGCTGTCCAAGTTTCACATGAACATTATTCTCCTGTGCATACAACGAATATCGGATGATAGTCAACTAGTTTGCCAAACAATATTTCGAATGGTATTCTGCTATACACGTCAAACGATAATTATAGAAGTCAACTGGAAGCAACACCTCCTTCTAACGTTTATCGACAGCAAAAAATACTCGGCAGCGCGGCAACGATCATGTTTCTTAGAAAAGTGATGCTTTCTTCCTGCACAAGAACTGCCCTACTGTTATGGCGTTAAATCTTCAGCTTTTGGGTTACGTAGTCATCATTTTGATGTTCGTCACTGGAACGAAGACGGTGTTCAGAGAGGTGAATGAAGTGAGAAAAACGATAGAACCGAAAATAATTTAGATAGTGTAGAGGATAGAAAGGTCATGGTGCTATAACTAATGAAGACGTATGATTTTGGTTGCGAGAAGCACATAATGAATGGGCAAAATAGTAAATGACGGCTCTATGAACAACGAAAACGATGCTTTCACCTCTTTGAATGAGTAGTTCTTGCGGAGTTTCTTATGAAGTGTTTGTCGATACAGCCGGTTCATAGAACGTCAAGCTGGAATACTTGTCTAAACCTTTGAAAAAACTTGTAGTTGAACTTAGTAAGAACGCATTTTGAAAAAGAAACAGCTGGTTCGTCACGTGAGACGTGAGAAGAGACGGTAATAACTGGATGCGGAGAACGACAGAGAGGACCTGAAAAAGTGCAGGCATATCAACGATCATTTTCAAAATGTCCAAAGTGCATTCGATTTACGTGAACCATCGATAATCCTTCAGCTAGCTTGTGGAAAACATAATGACACTTGCCAGCGTAAGCGAACAAGAAATCTGTCGAGCGAAAAGGAAAAAAGAATCGGAAATAATTTGTGAATAGCAGTTCTCTAAGTGCGACAGCAAGTAGCTTCTAATTTCTTAAGCATTTTTACCAATTTAGAGCGGCGATTCTTTGAAAAAACGAGAAGAGAAATCTTTTTCAGTTTTGCACGAGTGCTATTTGAATGTTAAATGAGCAGCTACTAAGCAGCTGTGTGGAATTAAGAACTGAATTAATGAGGAGCTGAAAATTGGGACTGTCATAGACGACAACCGATCCACATGTGGATCTACATCCACAACCACTGACTTAGAAGATTACGTGAACGAATCTGTGTGAAAATATTTCCTCAGGTTTCTTCGAAAACGAATTTAGCGAAAGCGACGTCTCCACTATTCTACAAAAAATGACTTGTTCTCGAAATCGACTTTCGTCGAATCACAATAAACATTGTTTGCAACCATATACGATGGTGTTACGATTCTTTGCTGTAGCTAGAGTTTACGCCGTATATAT